>JAGKQA010000036.1:0-282400 GCA_022609195.1 Plenodomus libanotidis
AGGCCTGCAAAGGCTACGTAATACAAAAAAGGGGATATCTTTTAAGGGCGCTAGGACCTTATATCTTACCTGTATAAATTCAATAGCTGAATACGGCGTATTGGTTTGGTGGAAGGGATTAGGTCTTAACCTGGGCTTTATAGCTAAATTCCAGCGGATTCAAAATATAGCAAATAGGGTTATTCTTAGTGCCTTTAAAGGTTCGCCAACTAAAGCCCTAGAGCTAGAATCAGCAATTCCACCACCAGAGATTCGTTTTCAGTTTTCCTTATACCGCTATAGTTTAAGATTCCTTAAGTTCTTGCCAAATCACCCGATAAAAAGGGAATTAGGTAAAACTGGAGGTATCTTTACTAGGCCGTTTAGGGATTCTGATTTGGGTTATTACTTATCGAACGTTACTAAATCGCCCACAACGATCCATCGAATCGTAAGGGGATTAAAAGACCTTGGCTGCAAATCTAATAATATTATCGAAAAAGCAGTTATAAGGTCTCCTTAAGCAGACAAAATACCCATACGGATTTCGATTACGTCCATTAACAAAAATACTACTAAAAAGTCCCACTTAGCTTTAATAAATAATATGGATTTTAAATCCACAACTATTTACTATATAGACGGATCTCAAGGGCATCCATAAGGAAAACAGCTGCTAAAAGCGGCTAGCGCGATAGTTCGAGCAGAAAAATCTCGAATTATTTCAGCGAATTCCTGGAACTTGGGGGAAAATAAAGAAGTTGCTAATACTGAGGCTTTTGCTATTTGCGAGGCCTTAAAATCAGCAATAACTCGAAAACCCCCTATAGGAGAGATTTATATCTTTTCTGACAGCCAAGCAGCGATTACTCAAATACAGAACAGTTCTATATCTAAAGCGCTAAGGGCTATTGGGTATTCAAAAACCCTGATTCAACAAGGGTATTTACTATATTTATAGTAGTGCCCGAGTCACTGCCGAATTCCTGGCAATGAATTCGCCGACTTATTAGCTAAAAGGGCCTTAAATAAAGCTACTAGCGAAAGGACGGTTTCTTTTTCTTTCCTTAAGCGTAGAGCCAAAGAAATTACGCTAAAGATGTAGAAGAGCTAATGGGAAATAAGGCACGAGGCAAATTACGCCGGACTTAGTCGATTATATCGACAAATTAGTTAAGATTCGCTATAATTCCAGTTTAAACTTTTTGTTAATATTAAAGACTTCTGGCCTATATATATTTAGCTGAAGACTGGGATCGGCCCTTTTGCGAACTATCTAAATATAATTAGTAAATCTGCTACCCCCTTTTGCAGGTGTGGCAAATCAGAAACTAGCGTTCATATAATCAGATTTTGCTCCTTATATAAAGAGCAACGGAAAGACTTATTAAAGTCTACGAAGACCTTGGATCTTTATGTTTTATTTTGTACGAAATCAGGTATCGAGAGTCTTTTAAGATTCATTAATGGATATGGAATTAAGCATAAAGGCTTACGTCTTTAGATACTCGTTTTGTTATTTGTTTTTGTTTAGTTACCTGCTTATTTGTTTTGCTCTTTTGGATCGGAATTTTTCTTAAAAATTGATTTTGTATAAGGATTATAGGATGTGATTGGCTGAAAGATTCGGCTACGGGTCGCTTAAATCCCTGTATTTATTAGTTCTGTAGCTAGATAGCTGCCTCTTCATAGCCGAAAGGCTGCATAAGAGTAAGGAAGAAAAAAAAAAAAAAAAAAAAAAAGCACTGCCTGGCTTCTACGGAGATCCCAGCCATGTGGCATATCACGAAGGAAGAGGAAACAGAATACAGAAAAGGGAAAAGGGAAACCAATAGGAAATGGAAATTGGAAATTGGAATTGAACAAACGACACTATAAACAAAAGACAGAATACAGAAATGTTAATAAGTAACTAAACTTCCATTTTCTCTATAATAGTACTGTGGGACCGAAGCTAGTTGCCACCGGCCTCCTGGCCGAAGCTGGCCATAATACCTTAGCTAATATATTTAGGTTTTGTGCTAAGCGGGTGTGGCTAGTAATAAGCGCCTGTGTGCGTGCCTAGGTATATTGTTAGTGTCTATATAGCCTTATAGGTCTTGGTATCTCGGCATGTATGCGAGTATTGCACCCCTACCGTACATGTATATCATCACGAAGAGGAATAAGAAACAGAATACAGTAAAGGCAAAACGATAGTTAATGGAAAGCGAAAAAAACGGAGAAGACAACAGTAACAACGAGCAACAACAGGAAACAGAATATCCGCTGAGTCATCGGGATCCCAAGTTCTACATATTATTATGGTCGTATGTGATGTAGGTTGTTGTGGTTTGTATTATAAAACAAGACAAAAAAAATGGCAACCACGAGTGTGGTCGAGCCTACCAGCCAGATCCGGCTTCAGCCAATCCGGCGCGGCGATGGCCACAACGCAACAGCCAGTGTCGTGCAGCGATTGCGCGAACGAGAGCGTTGTTGTTCTGCTGGGGAAAATGAGACCGAGGAGTCCGGTGCGGAGAATTTTGTCGGTGCCGTGACACACGAGAGGCAGACTCGACAAGCATGGCTTCGACGTCGCTGGGAATTTGAAGCCTGCGTTTCTGGTACTACGAATAGGTGTATCATTCGGCGAAGCCACCGGGGAAGTTGTGCTGTGGTCGCTTCACTGTGGGCGGATGCAGCAAGATGCACGAGCCGCAGGCTCCTGTGAAGAGTAGGATCAAACGATCAGAACTTTGGGGTGAGGCTTAGAACAACTGTCCCTGAGAGGTACCGCGATGATATGACCGGGTTGCAACGAGAGTGCGAGATCAAAGATCAAAAGAGCCTTCCTTGATGTCTGTATCTCAGCTTTAGCAATCACCAACACCTCTTGTGCAGGAGAACTGGCCATCCTGCTCGTCCGTTCCCTTCTCAAGTCTTGAATCGACTTCCAACAACCTTTCAGTCTCCCATATCGAGTACGAGACAAGCATCTCATCGGAACAAGGATAGTAGTGACTGAGGTAATCACTCTACCATCGTTGCCAATCGATAGTGACGCGAGAGCTCCCCACAGTACTCCCCGCCAAGTCGCCTTTCTCGTGGAATTCGGCGGAGTGATCATGCTGACGAGCTTGAAGAGACCCACCGAAGTTTGTACGTTGTGGAGCCAGAGGATCCACTTTCTTTCCTGTCATGGTCAGACTACCAGATCTGGTTGTCGTACTGTTTCGAATAGCCGTCCGCAAGAGCCATGGGATGCCTCACGAGCAGCGTGTCGCTCGGATTGGTACTACAGAAATCCTGACGCGCTGTATGCATACAAGAATGCGGAACAATACTGTTGTGTTGCTGATGAGTGTGTGCGACCTGTTTCGTCAACTGGTAGTGGATGCCGCGCTGTTAAGTGAATGACTTCAATTCAATGACGACAGTCTCGCCATGAGAATAACAGGACTGCGGATGTCTAGGTGGCCACCAGTGAGGACGCCCAATCCGTTGTTGAGTGTCTCTTCATTCTGCTGCTGTGCCATGAGCAACGAGCTCGACTAAGTTCAAAAAGGCCCATGTATCGTTTGCGATGACACTTGGCTCGGTCGCGAATCCTCTCTACGATGCCGTTCGACCTGACGTAGATGGCATAGTGGATCTGCTTGGGTGAGAAACCACACAATTCAACAAAGGTTGCAGCCACTCTCCCAAGGCAAGGTGTCTGTGTTATGTGCACTGCGGAATGATTGCCGGTTAAATCATGACATCAAGGAGTGCATCATTTCTTGTTCCGTATACTGGATTTATCCCACATCTCTGAGCAAGGAATCGCGTTGCTATATGAATATCGGCCCTCGTGTTGGGTTGCTAGAGGATCGACGGCAGATACTAGATTCTCGTGTCAATTCCTTCAATGAGCTCGCGACTGTAACCTGAAGCTCGCTGAACTTGTTCCAAAGGTCACACGCGCACCATGCGAGAAGCCGGAGAAACAATGTGGAAGTTGGTCAGAGTTTGTGATTCGTCCCGTGACTGCACTGCACTTGTTGCAACCGAAACCCAGCCTTGCAGACGAAGCCTGTTATGCTATGTTTTCCCGAGGAGCTCTAACCTCCAAACTCCAAAAGCAAACGCCCGTCCACTGCTGACCCATCTGCGGGCAGGCGCGTGGTATGTCGAATCATGTCCCGGGCCCTGTCTTGTCCGTAGAGATCGTCCGGGCCTCAGATCGTTCGTGCATTTTCCGTTTCCATTCCCATAGTCCTGGATGCGCTTACGAAGGGGGAGCAGCGCCACGGCCACGGCCGAATCCACCGCGGCTAGGAAATGTGTTAGTCACAAAAAGGTCTTGTCCGTTGGTGCTGGGGCGGTCACTTACAACTGGGGGTTGAACTCGCCAGGGGCACCACCCTCCTTGCCCTCACCAGCATCACGACGTCTGTAGCCACCCTCACGGTCGCCACGGCCCTCACCACGGCCGCGGCCGAAGGGCTTGCGGCGCTCTTCCTCGCCGAGCATGCCGCGGGGGGGAGCGTGAGAGCGCTGCTGCTTGATGTGGGTGGCAGGAACGATCTCGGCGGGCAGGTGAAGCCACTCGCGCAGGTAGTCGAGACCCTCAGGGGTGAGGGTGTAGTAGTCTGTGAGCAGGCCGTCATTAGCTTCGATGTCGCGTTCCGAGGCCGTTGTCGCTTGGCCATGTCCCGCATTCGGTGGGTCGCCATATTCCGTCAAAAGGATGTCCGGGGATCACGAACAGTATTGCCAAGAGAACTGGGTCTTGACATAGCCACGAGAGGTCAGAGACTGCATAGCCTTGATGACGAACAGGTTCTTGGTGGGGATCTCGGGGTGCTGGGGGAGGTCGTAGTTCTTCTCGGCGACGAGGACTCCCTCACGGAAGAGGGCCTGTCGTTAACACAATTAATCAGCCACATGGTCCATTTCAAGTGACCAAAAATATCCAAAAGTCCACTCGGCCGTATTTCGTCGAGATCTGCAACAAAAATCACATCATGCATTCGTGTGGTCGTGGAGTTTTCGATGTCGGCTTCGTCGTTGAGATCTCTTTGAAATTTTGGCCGGGCTGTTCGCTCTTGTTGCCCCTCAACAGGATGGGTTTGTCTGTACCTCGTGGATCGCCTTGCGGTCGGCCTTGGGGATAAGCATCGTCGCGGTAGGTTTGCCGACTTGTTGAGTGGGTTGCTTGATGGGTGGTCGGAAACGGACGGTGGGCAAAGGCGACGATAGGATTTCGGCAAGTACGAAATTCTGGTGAGATTGGTCTGGTCGCTCCTGCCACGAATGTGCGGCCAGGGATGATGGGCTCCACTTAGGCTTACATAATAGGGCTTGAGCTCCGCTCGGTGGTCAGGGCTCGTCTGACACTATCTCGGACAAGTACTGGTCTGACTATACGAGACAAACTTTATCGATACGCACCGGTCATTGCCGCGTTCGCATTGCGATTTACGACGACATCCTCACCCAACCCAAACAACCCGCATTCTTGTCAAACGACATCCAACACGACAAGTCATTTTCTCAACCACGCATCTCGACCGACAACATTTTTGCCGAAAGTACTGCACACGTAGGCAACTCCTCCACCATGGAGTCCAGCCATATCAACGTGCTCATTACGAGCTTCAACGGCCTGGGTCTCCCTAAAACCCTCTGCCTCCCACTCCTCGTCACAACCCCCGTCCGCGATCTCTGGAGCGAACTCGATAGCAGGCTCGCATCACGCCTCGACGATGCCACCTTTCACGCTCTCATCCTCACCACAAATCGCAACACCGAGCTCCCTCACAACTCATCATGCGCCCTCGCCACCCTCACATCCTCGCCCACAGACACCCTTTTGCCACTGCGCCTCTCGCATCCGCTGTGTGGCGGCAAGGGTGGCTTCGGATCACAACTTCGCGCCGCCGGTGGGCGCATGTCGTCGAAACGCAAGAAGGGCGGCGGCGATCCCAACGCCTCGAGCAGGAACCTGGACGGACGACGGCTGCGCACTGTCACCGAGGCGAAGGCGCTGGCTGAGTACCTGGCAATAAAACCGGAGATGGAGCAGAAGGAGAAGGAGAAGCGCCGCGAGCGGTGGACGCAGATAGTGGAGTCTGCGGATCGAAGAGAGGAGGAGATTCGCAATGTGAGCAAGGGACGCATGGATGGCCAGTGGATGGAGGATAAGGAGGAGGCTGGCGAGAGGGCGAGAGATGCGGTGCTGGCAGCGATGAAGGAGGGCCTTGCGAAGGATCAGTTGCTGGGCACGTCTGCTGGGTCCGCGAGTTCGGTCGAGCTGGAGGCTCGACAGGAGGACTCTGCTGAGGAAGAGGCAGCGGATCGTGCCTCTGGTGCCACAACACCTGATTCAGACGAGGGCAAAGGAAAAAGCAAGGAAATCGCTGCCCCAGCTAAGACACGGACGTTCTTTGGATTTGACGAGGATGACGAGTTTATGAGCTCTGACGATGAGGAGGATGCTGAGAAGGCATGATTCTTGTCCATGGATTTCCACCGTGATAGCGGACATTCGAGTACAACATGGGATCATTCGACATTCAAGGATGGAGGTATTCAATCTGATTAAACGACAATAAATAGCGTTACGTTGAGGCTAATTACAGACCTTGACACAATAATATATCCGGATTTCCTTCCCTCCTAATGCTCGTCCTGCCACTCGCTGCTAACAGTCCCACATCAGTTCGTCTCCTGGAGCTGCAACGTGGTCGACTCACATGAGCTGTGCGGTACTATTATTGTGACAGCAAAACAATGTACCCTTCTAGTGGCGCAGCGCGGTCGTTTGGGACGAGTTCCGCGTTGATGGATGGGCTGTACATAGAGCAGTTCGGTAGGTCCAACCGAGTAATGACGGGCTCTACAGCTCACAGCTTGAGTACTTGCGCTCGCGTGATCACAAAGCGAAATCCTGTTGCCGGCGCAGATGTCCCGTTGGACAGGAGGTAAGTCGGGTGCGCCTGGTCGCAGGACTCATCTCGGTGCTCTACCCAGCGTTCTTACATATTAGGAAATCTGCTATTCTTGGACTAAGACGGGAAGTTAATATGTGACGATAGTTTCGCAGACCACGAGCTGGATATGCACAGATCAACGCAGCAAATTCGTTAGATACACTCATTCCGGTTTTCACACTGTCAGGCCTGATCAGCCAGCACTCAGCGAGCACGATGAGCAGTCACTCAACCAGTGCCCCGTTCGTAGGCATGCGAGGACCTCATAAGCCCAGTCAATACGGACATTAGCTCACGATGTCGCTCGCAAGAGTATAAGTGAGCCAAAGCGAGATGCTCAGCAAGAATGGAGTATGCATTTGGCATCCTATGTGCCTTGTCTAAACCAGCCTCGTCGCCCCTGTGTCCATCAACGTCTATGCTCTGCTCGCTCTTCAATCCGTTCCTCCTTACTCCAGGCGTACCGGGAAGTTGCCAGCCTCTGTAGATCGTCAGTACGTCGGTCAATTCGTGCTCACTTCCGTCCGTGAGAATATGGCAAACAACGCACCTCTCTGCTCGTCCCACCTGGTGTACCATCCGCTGGGGCACAATGACCGGTAGGCCAGCCAGAATTGGCGGCAGGGGGCAAAGTCCTCGCCCTTGGCAAGGATGCACTTGTGGTAGTCGACGTAGTTCTGCCAGCAGTGCTTGGTCTGGTTCATGTTCGGGAAGCGGGCATCGACACCTGGAGAGAGAAGCACAGGTCAGATCGGGGATATGCCCTCGTGCGCGTATTCGTGGCGCTGCGCAAAAGAGCTTCTCGAAAGCCATAATTGAGGCCAGCGAGCATCATCATTCTCGTAGTGGAGAGGTGTGTATCATACCAGCTGCGACGGAGTGTTAGCAATGCGCGAGAAAATCATACGATGAATCCAGGAGTGGAAGGGAACCTCGACATACCAGTGACGAACTTGAAGGGCTTGGTCTGGCGCTCGTCGTCAGACATTTTGGCGGTATTTCGATTGAAATTGAGTGGAGAGGGTCGAGATGCTCGGTGGCGTGGTTGACGTCTGCTGTGCTGTCGACGGTCTTGGAGTCGTCGATGATGAAGGTCGGATTACAGCCGGCCGGGAAGGCGGCGTTTGAAAATTGAGCAGTTTGATTGGCTGATAAAGAGCTGGGTGGATCTTTTTGTCACCCGTTCCCTTCCCCATCCGAGGCAGGACAACAACTTTCAAGCATATCGACGTTAATTGGCAACAACCAAAGCTTTTCACAGTCTCGCCACCCGACCCATCTCCACTCAGCTCTTTTGTCAAAATGAACGCTACACGGGCTCTGCGGATGCAGCCCTCGAGGGCAATGCAGATGTTCCAGCCAACGAGGTCCATGCAGATGTTCCAACCCACCCGCGCGCTGATGCGCCCCGTGCCCGTAAGTGCTTCCCCCCCAAGGTGCTTGGTTATGGCGTGACATTCTCTAATCAGATGATGCGACTCAGAAAGAGGAACAATCCGGTACGCGAAACGACTTCCGGCCCGGACGAGGTTAGCCGTGTGTCCACCGAATGAAGCTGACGAATGATGCTCTAGCTCACACTGTTTCCCAACGTCTGCGACGACTTAAGAGCGTCCCTGCCGAGTTGTGGCCTCTGGGTGCGTCACGGAACCTGACTACGCTTGCAAAATGTCACTGGCTAACTTGTGTCTAGCTGTCGTCGTCGGTTTCGCTGTCTTCGCTGCAGGCTACTCGTGCGTCCGCCACTTCTTTACCGACAAGACCATTCGCTTCAAGCGCCAGAACCGTGCCGCGGATAATGCTGCTTCTGGCGAGCATCACTAAGACTAGGAGAAATGGGAGAAGACATGTTGGGGGGAAGTGAGGGCCTCCACGGGAGGCGGTTGTGATTGTGTACAAGCATTGCGGGATATAGAGGAACGCGAGCAGGTTCATGAAAAGCGCCAGGTTGCCCGGCTCGGTAACCACCACTTTCTATTCATCTTGAACGATATGCGCCTGTCCACCGGAACGCCGTCACTATGCTCTTGGGTATCAATTTTGCGAACTCTGCTACGAGCCAGTACTATGCTGGTTGAGGACCAGCCAAATCCAGCCCTTCAAGGCCTTGCATTGGATCCTCTGGTCTGGCCTCTGGGGCGGCCTGTGCTTGCTCGGCCACAAGTCGATCCTCCTCACTGACAGCATTCTGTGCCAGCCAGCTCTCCTGTATGTGTAATTTGGTCAACGTCGTAAATCAGAAGAAGAGAAACATTGGCATGACGTACCTGCTCCCACAGTGCCTTTTTGCTTCCCAAGCCCTCATCCGCACTCTTCGGCGCCTTTGCTGCTGTCACTTTTATGACGCGCCCATACAGCTCTGACTGGTCCATATTGTCCATTGCCTCCTTCGCGTCGTCGGCATCCTCGAATTCGACATATGCAAAGCCGCGGTGCGGTTCTATAGTGTTGGTGCTTGGGTTCTCATTCTTGGGCATCGAGACGTCTGCGATGTCGCCGAACGGGAGAAATGCGTCGTGGATAGTGGCGGCGGTGACCATGGGCGCGAGGCCACCGACGTAGACTGTTGCTTTCCACCGAGCTGCGTCAGTCATTTTGGCTGGAGGTGGTGTTGTTGAGGAAATAGTCGCGTTGTTGATCGAGGATCGCGAATCAGTGACAAACCCCTGCCGTTGAAGCCGCTGGAGGGGCATCCAAGCATGGCGTTCCCTTCAGCGTGCAGCTGTGACCAATCACTGCCGAGGAGGCGTCTTAACCCCTGTGACTTCAGTCTAGACACTTGAGCAAGGTGGCCCTTTGCCCTCACAGCCTGACAGTAACCCGTCATTGCTCTGCGTTGTTCACTTTACAACTCGCGCATACTCCTCAGCCTTGCAGCAGTCTTCATTTGCATCACGCTGCTTGCGCACCTGGCATTTCTCTAATTTGTTCAAGGCTGGTCTAGCAACTACTTCACACAGACCATTTAGCGCACAAGACGTCCAAGACCCCGTTCAAGGGTCCAGCCCAACACCTCCACCATACTACAACACAGAACGACAGCATCATGGTGCGATTGAGGGAAATCCCCAGGACCGCCGCGTTTGCCTGGTCGTCCGGGCCAGCCAAGCCTCTCCTGGTCACCGGAACCCGCGCCGGAGCTGTTGACGATAGCTTCTCCGACGAGGTGAAGCTCGAGCTGTGGGACCTCAACCTGGACAGTCAAGAGCAGGGACTCGAGCTCCAGCCAATTGCCAGCATTGCCGTCGACTCAAAGTCCGTTTGCCCCTGCGACTTCATGAAGAAGTGCTATACTAACTTGTTGGCTACAGATTCCACGACCTGGCATGGGGTCCACCAGACGAGACGCACCCCCGAGGCATCATCGCTGGCGGGCTTGAGAATGGCTCACTACAGCTTTGGGATGCCGAGAAGCTCATCGCCGGGGAGATCAATGTCCTGATTAGCAGCACGATGAAACACAGCGGCGCCATCAAATCCCTTCAGTTCAACCCGATCAAGCCTCAGATCATCGCAACCGCAGGCGACAAGGGCGAGCTCTACATTCATGATACCAACGACATCGAGAACCCATTGCGTCTGGGAAATGCCGCGGCCCGGTCCGATGACATCGAATGTGTTGCGTGGAACAGGAAAGTGTCGCACATTCTAGCTACAGGAGGATCGGGTGGCTTCGTCACCGTCTGGGATCTCAAGACAAAGAAGGCGTCGTTGACCCTCAATAATAACCGGAAGCGCGTCAGTGCCATAGCGTGGGATCCGAACAACTCGACCAAGTTGTTGACGGCCACACCTGATGACAGCACGCCTGTCATACTTCTGTGGGATTTGAGGAACTCCAATGCGCCGGAGCGGACACTGCAAGGGCACGAGCAGGGTGTCTTGTCTCTGTCGTGGTGTGAACAAGATGCAGATCTGCTGCTTTCCTGTGGCAAGGACAACCGCACGCTGGTCTGGAATCCACAGACTGGAGAGCGCTATGGCGAGTTTCCGGAGGTTACGAACTGGACGTTCTTGACTCGCTTCAGCCCTCACAACCCAAGTCTGTCCGCCACGGCCTCCTTCGACGGCAAAATCGCTATCCAGACCTTGCAGAACACAAATCCTTCGAACACGCAAAATGCTACGCAGAACAGTTTGGACGGGGAGGACTTCTTCACTAGTGCGCAGACACAGCCTCAGGGAGCATCCTTCACCCTGCAAAAGGCACCTGCCTGGCTGCGAAGACCTACTGGCGCGTCTTTCGGTTTCGGCGGCAAGGTGGTCATTTTCAAAAAGAACAAGGTCTCGATCTCGCAATTCTCCGTGGACTCTGATGTCACGGCTGAGGCGGAAGAATTCGAGAGTTCGTTGCACAATGGCGATCTCAAAGCAATCTGCACATCGCATCTTGAGAAGGCCAAGACCGAGGACGAGAAGGCTGACTGGCTTGTTATGGAGACACTCGTGGCTGCAGATCCTCGCCAGCAGGTGATCGACTATCTTGGCTTCAGGAAGCAGGAGGAGCAAGAGGAGGAGGTTGCCAATGGCGACGTTTCATCCAAGGAAGAGACTGAGCTGTCGGTGCCCAAGGAAAATGGCGATGGAAAGGCCAAGCACAGGAGGATAGTAAGCATGTTCGACGGACCTGGCGGCGAGGACTTCTTATCAGGACTCGCGGCCAACAAAGGAGCCAAGACCGAGGACCCATTCCACCTTCTTAGCGAGGGCAGTAATTCGCTGGAAGACTTCATCACAAAAGCCCTTGTGCTGGGAAACTTCGCCAAGGCTGCCGAAATCTGCCTGAAGGAGGATCGCATCGCGGACGCTTTCATAATTGCCAACTGTGGTGGCAAGGATCTCGTGGACAAGGTGCAGGCTGCATACCTTTCCAACAAGACGGGCAGCCCAAGCTACCTCCGTCTGCTAAGCTCTGTCGTTGCTGGAAACCTCTGGGATGTTGTCTACAACGCAGATTTGGCGAACTGGAAGGAGACTATGGCAACGCTCTGCACTTTCGCCAAGCCGGACGAATTTCCCGATCTTTGCGAGGCACTCGGCGACCGGATCTTGGAGCAGAGCTCTCGCAAGGATGCCTCGTTCTGCTTCCTGGTCGGCTCGAAGCTGGAGAAGGCTGTCAATATTTGGATTGAGGAGCTTGAGGAAGCTGAGCAGGCTGGCATGAAGGAGGAGAACGAGGGTTCGACCTTCTCGGTGCACGCTAAGACGTTGCAACAGTTTATCGAGAAAGTCACCGTGTTCCGCCATGTCACCAAGTTCAACGACAAGGAGGCATCTCAGTCGTCTGACTGGAAATTAGCGTCGCTGTACGATAAGTACACCGAATACGCGGATATCGTTGCTGCGCATGGTCTCCTGTCCGTGGCCGAGAAATATCTCGACCTGCTCCCAGCGAACTATCCTGCTGCTGAGGTGGCGCGACAGCGCGTCAAGCTTGCCACTAAGAAGGCACCAGTACAGCCTGCTGCTCGTCAAACACCAGCGAGCACTCGATCCGCAACTCGACAGCAAGCCTCGGCTTACGGCCAGCCACAGCCTCTTGGTGGTTATCAGGCTCCACAGCCGCTCGGCTACCAGCAACAGCAACAGCCGCCTCTTAACACATATGGTACACCAGCTCCAACATTCGGGACACCGGCACCAAGTGCTTCGGTTCAGACTCCAGCCGCGAGCAACCCGTATGCCCCGCCTGCCAACCCCTATGCGCCAGCGGGTGCGACGCCTTATCAGCAACAAGGTGGCTATGCACCACCCCAGCCTGCGGCGTTCACACCATATGGCCAGACAGCTATGGCGCCACCTCCTCTGGGTGGTCCTCCCCGAGGCCCAACACCGTCTTCTAACCCGCCACTGCTGCGGGCGAAGGATGTGGGTGAATGGAATGACACGCCCGAGGTGGTCAAGGTACCCCGCCGGAAGAATACACCCCGTCAAGTCGTTGGATCGCCCTTCCCAGGCCAACAGACGCCTGGTAGTGCACCACCTCAGAGCCCCTACGGCGTGCCTCCTCGCGGTGCGGCTACTCCTCCACCGCCGCCGCCAAAGGCAAACTCTGGACCTCCTCGCGTCACCTCTCCTCTCGCAGGTCCTCCTCAGCAGATGCCTTTCAGACCTGCGTCTACGGCATCGAACTCTTACGCCCCACCTCCACCCATGGCTGGAGCAGTGCCTCCCCCAGGAGGCGTGCGGACTGGCTCCCCTTACAATGCGCCTCCAGGTGGTCTTCCACCATCGAACCGATATGCTCCGGCCCCTGCTGCTCAACAAACTCAGCAATCTCAAATGCCACCCCCGGGATCATCAATGCCGCCACCACAAGGTGCCAGCAGGCCACCACCTGCCAACCCTTATGCACCGGCTGGGCAAGCTCCAGGACAATATGCTCCTCAATCATTTGGTCAGCCACCGGCACAATTTGGCCAGCCTCCCATGGCAACTCCACCATCAGCTGGCCCTCCAATGTCTGGCCCTCCTATGGGAGGTCCACCCCGAGGCACTGCGACGCCCCCACCCCCACGCGCAGGGGCACCCCCATCTAAGCCCAGACATCCGGCTGGAGATCGATCCAACCTTCCCGCGAATGCTCACGGGCTGGTCGAGATCCTCAGCCAGGATATGCAGAGAGTGGCCTCGAAGGCGCCGGCCAACTTCGCGCCGCAGGTCAAGGATACGCAGAAGAGGCTGAACCTGCTATTTGACCACCTGAATAATGAGGAACTCGTGCAGCCTGCCACGATTGACCAATTGAATGAGCTGGCGCAGGCTCTTGCCGGCAGAAACTATGACCTTGCGCAACAGATCCAGCTGGATGTGCAGAAGACAAAGACCGAGGAGTGTGGGAACTGGATGGTAAGTTCCCCTTGGTATAATTACTTTTCCATGACATCCTTTCCGGCAAACCAGTATTTGTGTACCACAAACAACGATGCTAACAATCTCACAGGTCGGCGTCAAGAGGCTTATTAGCATGAGCAAAGCTACACCTTAGAAGGGCCCAGTAGCCCGAGTGGCATCACAATTATGAAGTCTGATAGGACTGTGTATCATCAGCAGGAGATAGACATAGCACTGAGAGAGCAAGCAAGCAAGGATGCGCGTAATGGTGCAGCAAAATTTCAAAAAGTTGATGGTTTACATGGGACCCTGAGCAGTGCTGAGCGTCGCTAGACTTCTGGTTTGTACTGTTTGATCTGACTTTCCAGGTCTTTGCTAGCGAGTCTGTAGTAAATTTGTAGTTGCTCTACTGTGTAAGTGTGCGTCACCTGGGGACGATCAGTTTGTGTCCGTCTTGTGCATGCTTTTTATGTCCGTGACATATTTGGTCGCTTTGTGCTCGTACCCCTACATTCACGTCCACCAGTCACCTACTTATTGCTCTTTGGCGCCCAGTCCTCGAGAGTCATGTGCGCACCCTTCTCAGCAATAGCGTATACTGTCGCCTGTGAATGTGCACTGATCTGCATCGGCATAATGCTCGCATCGACCACGCGCAGGTTCGGGACACCAAAGACACGCAGCCGTGCATCAACCACGCCCCCTTCGATCCCACGGGATCCACCCATTCCACAAGTGCCGACAGGATGCCTGGACACATGCTTTGATTAGGCCAAAAGAAGGGGGTTTTTCTAGGTAAGAGCATGGGAAATTGAATGAGAGGCTTACCAATCACAGATAGTCTCCTTCACGAGCCACTCGCGCAACTCCTCATCACTCTGCGCTTCAGCCGGTGGAGCGACTCGTCCGCGGACTATCTGGGCCAAGGGCTGCGTCTGAGTGATCTTTTCCGCGAACTTTGCGCACTCGACCATCACTGCTAGGTCGAGCTGTCCACCGCGCCCCGCGTAGTAGCGCGGATCGATGGCGGGCTTGTCGAGCGGAGAAGATGATGTGATGTGGATGCTTCCCCTGGAGAAGGGATATTGCAGGATTTGGAGCGCGGTGCCATATCGTTTGGAGGGATCTTGAGGGGCGAAGAAAGGGTTCCAATTTCCGAGGTCACTTCAGAACATCAGCTGAACGCATCGGACGTATATGTGGCAATGGTCATCTCGACTCACAAGAAGTATTCAATCTGACCAAGCTTTCCCAGTGAAGTATCAAACCGTCTTCTTCGGATCTCATCACGTTCGGGAAAGTCAGCCGGTTCTACACCATCAGCTTCTTTGGCCAACGCAGCGAGCGTATCCGCAAAGAGAACCTGCGACAGGCTCAGGTAGCACACCGAATTCGGCAGAATGGCAAGCGGACCAGTCTTGGACGCTATGAACTGCTCGCGGGCTGCTGTAGCGGTGGCTGGGTCGGTTTTCCAATCGTCAGGGGTGGGCAGACTCGAGTCGACTTCGTAGATAGACGCCGCCATGATGTGGTCCTGCAGATTTTCGCCGACCCTCAGACTTGCCACTTTGGTTTCTATAGCGGCTCGAGATAGGATCTCAGGGTTGCCAATGCCGCTGAGTTCGAGGATCTGGGGCGACTGCACACTGCCAGCGCAGAGAATCACTTCTTTCGCTGCCGAGACTACGAAGGACTCTCCGGTGGGGAGATGGGTGAAACGGACTCCTCGCGCCTTGTATGCTCCCTCGTCGTCTTTCTCAAGAATGACGTGCTCCACCAGTGCCTCGGCCAGCACAGTAAGATTAAGGCGCTGTTGGTTGGGCTGATAGTACGCAGTGGCAGATGAAGACCTGGTGCCAGTCTTGGGGTCGACGGTGACCAAACTCGTCCATGCACCCACGTTAGATCCAGAAAGGTGAGATTTGTTTGTGTCGACGCCGAGGTTCTCCAGGGTGTCATGCCAGTATCGATGCGAAGCGGAATACTCATCGCCATAGCAGACTTCGACGGCCCCGCTTGTGCCGAGCGCCTCAGCATCGTAGATCGCCTTGTGATCGAGCTGTGTTTTCGAGCTAGGATCATGAAAGTTTTCGGCTTTGTTGAAAAATGGTCTACAGCTTTGACATTAGCTGGAGCCTGAACGGTTGTCACTGACGAGTACAGTAATCACGAATAAGGTGAGCTCACAGGATCCCTTCCCAGCCCCAGCCCTCACAGCCAAGCTCTTCCCACGCATCATAATCCTGCTTACTTGCTCGGTTCCATGTCATGAAGTTTAGAAGGCTTGTGCCCCCCAGACATTTGCCTCTGGGCCATGGCAAACTACGCCCCTCAAAACCAGTTTGGGGCACCGTCTCGAATTGCCAGTCATGACTACTTCCAAGGCTACTTCCAAACTTTCCGGGAAAATCCACATCCTCCACGCCTTCGATAGCTGGGCCTGCTTCAAGGATTCCGATCTCATAGCTTGGGTTCTCGGCGAGCCGAGCTGCGATGGCCAGGCCTGCTGTCCCGCCGCCAACAACAATGAAGTCGAAAGCTCGTTTAGACATGTCTTTGGCACTGATATTATAAGAAGCCATGATTGTTTGCAAGGGGACAGATATTGAAGGACAGTTGCATTCCGGGGGTATCGCACTAACGAAAGAAGCGGCTCGGGTGCGACGTTCTGAGCTGACAGATTTGATTTCGCTGCGTCAACATTCACTAATAAGATACGCTCTATAATCTGCTTCATATCTGCAAGACGAGCCGATCTCGTCAGAACAGCATACCGGATTGATCCCGAAATAAGCGCCGGTGTGACGTGGATTCAAAGCAATCGAACAGGTACCGTCAAGTCACTTTTGTGATTTCGTTACAGCATTCAAACAACAGCGCATGGGCGACATGAAGCCAACTGCATAGATCCCTTGATGGAAGTGGATCTTCGATATCTGAGTTGAATCTGGAACCCCTGTCAAGGGGAACGAGATAGACCTGGCTGACCGGTGTGGTGTATTGCGGGGCCAATGCAACCGAACATCAAAGCATCAAGGATTCAGCAGTGGAAACCGGCTCACTCGCCAAACTTCATTCTCTGCATCGCATCTGATCTCTCGTAAGAATTACTCGTGCTGATCTCCCAGCGGAACTGAACCCACCTCTGGAGGAGGAGGAGAGCGGTTCCGCAGGGAAGCACCAGAACCATTGTTGAATGATCACCGTCATTTTGCCGGTAACCTCTTCTAAGTGACAGCTGATTTCATTATACCCATATCAGCTTCGCCCAGCCATCAGCATGGGCTGGAAACACTGGGTTGGCCACTGTACTACACGTTCTCCGAGAACCAATCTAACGTGTACGCCCGTATGACCGAGAGTGCGTGAGCCTGCATTTTCTCTTGATAGTCATATTCAAATAGAATCACTGTAATACCTCAGCAGGCTCTGCTGGAAGGTCAACGTAGTACTAAATGTCTTTCCTTTGGATATTGGAGCCAGGGTCATATGTTTGATATTTCCTTTTTTGCAATGATGTCCGGCCGCTTTGCTACATGGCAGCTATATACCTAGCAGCACGAGCGCCTTTTCATCATGTGCACAGCGTTAGAAATTCGATCTTCTTTCCAATGAACAACAATTCAACACCTTCTACACGGTGTCCGAGCTTGTTGAGCCGCTAAAGATCCAGTCCTGGTCCCTTTATATCGTGGCCCTGCTGTCGGTCTTCTGTCGTCTGTGAGTGAACCTTCAACACTTTCCTTTCCCCACGCCGCTTGTCGATTAAACTTCGAGACTTGTGAAGTGAATGTATCAGTAGCTATGGTATGCTGATAATATCTGCAGAATATCGCGTCGGCTTAGACTGGGTTCGTGGTCCAATCTCAGATTTGAGGACTGCTGGATGTGCTTTGCAGCAGTAAGTCTGATGCTACGGCTTCAAGTTCTTGAGCACTGACCACCAAAATTTCTCATATAGTCTTGTTTCACTGTGGTCATTGTAAGCATGAACGAGACTGTTAAATATGGATGCAACTACTTGTCTGCTGCAGAGACGGCCGCTCTCACTCCAGACGGAGTAGCTCAGGGAATATATGGGTCGAAGATGGTCCTAGTTATGGAGCTCTGCTGCATCACGTGTCTCTGGTCTGTGAAAGGATGTCTATTGTTGCTCTACTACCAATTGTCGTGAGTCTCGCGGAACCTCTCCCCCCCCCCCCCAAACAATCGCGATTGCGGGCAAATAACGCCTATTGACACAATTTGTAGAGAATTCCTACCACAAAAGAGGTTAACAGTGATGGCCGTGGCTTTGTATTGTACCGTCACGTATGTGATTATCGTCACATTGCTACTTGGTTTTTGGTGTCAGCCCATATACCAGTATTGGCAGATACCAGTGGTATCATGTAAGAGAATTATTTCCTAGTACTTTCCAGTGCGTATCTTCTCGTAGAACACACTTTCACTAAGTGTCTACTGTTCTTAGCCCAGTGTGCGACATATTACCACCACATGATCTTGACTACGGCCTGCAACATATCCTCCGACTTGATGCTTTTGGCTTTGCCCATTGCAATTATTGGAAACATACAGATGAAGCCGAGGAGAAAGATCGTAGTTGTGAGCATACTTAGCCTTGGAGTATTGAATGTGAGTTGACGGATTTGTGGCAGCATACCTACCTACCTACCGACCTGCCCATGACAGCTCTGGAGAGACAAATGAAAAAGCATCAATTTGGGGACCACGCGCTAATAATGAAGCCACAGATCCTGATAGCGATACTCAATCGCGTCTACAATTTTTCGAACCCGAATAATCTAGGATACCTCTTTTGGTACGTAGGAGAAGGATGTACAGCTGTGATAGTCGGAAATGCCCCACACTGCTGGCCCGTCGTACAACATCTTCTCCGACTCTGTCCTTGGACGCAAGGACAGTCACGCACACCACAAGGCATATATGACGGCAGAGAGCCTCGTACTGGCCGGTTTCAACGCCGCACAACGGAGACAGCGGATCGTGTGTGGTCCCAGAGGCACGATGCCGGAGACATGTTCGACCAGACGGAGGCCTGGAGCACGAAAAGCAGGGACGCACTCGTTCGAACTGTTATGGTAGACTCTGACCCAAGCTTTGAGCTCGAATTCATCCATGCATGGCAGGGCGTCAAAAACGAGACATCAATCCACATTGCAACAACGGCGGAGGGACCGGGTATTTCTTCATCCATCAACCGGGAAGCGATGACCGGGGTCAGCGTTACGACTACTGTGGATGTTTACTATCATTGATACGAGCTGAGACCTCGTGTAACCGTGAGGTAGAAACAAGTATCGTGTGCACATATTTCAGCACTACAATGCGGGCTATGGAGTCAGAGGCAGAAGGGCCCTACTACCTGGGTGCATATCCCTTGTCAGTGCAAGCAGTATTCGAATGCCACCCAACTTAAAAAGACACCTTCATCTGCAATTGTAGCCGATTCAGAGCAAAGTTGGATCTCGACCAGGATTTGTTTACACAAACTCGGGAGACCCGAGAGCAATCTCGAATTACGATGCCAGTCACGGAATTGTTGTCCAGCAAGCGGCAGCACGGGCGATAAGTGATGAGTCTTCGGATGTTCCAGTTCTTCGTGTTGAGGCCTTTTTCTGATGATCCATGTTGTTGGATCTCATCTGATCACGGAAAAGGCTATCATCTCCGCGTTTTCCTAGTCGAGGATCCGACAAGTTGGTGCAGCCGGGCGTGCGGGTCCGGGGATGCTCCGGGGTTACACTGCATCCGATTAAACATGCAGGAGGTGAGAAGGGCTGAGTCAACGCTCCAGTCGACTCAGAAGTATTCAGCTCAGCCCAATGGTCCGATAGTAGTGATAGCCAGTTGTCCATTATTGCGGATCTCTTCTAGGCCTCCGGGCAACATCCACCAGCATAGTGACCTGCACAGTCTTCGCTCCCCGTCCGACATTCCCAGAGCTGCCTCTTTGCTGTGGAGCTGCGAGAAGTACCTGCCTTGTATCTCTCTTCTCGTTCCAGCGGTCTGTGTGGCGGAGACCTTCGTCAACGGTGCTACAGATGGTGAAGGGATTTTGACGAGAGATCAAGGAATCGCCGGCATGCCCATATCTTGAGCAGATCAAAGAGTGTAAATGATTTGCATGCTCTCAGAGCTCTTCCAACAATATCACCTCCTTTCAAAGATCTTGACAGGTAGGGATTCTTGACCTCGTCGGACCCATCCAGGGATTCAGTCCTAATTCGAAGCTTCTAGCTGCGTTTCAGCATGACAAACGATTCTGAATTGAAGTCCTGCGAAGTGGTCGCGAATGGCCAGGCAAACAACACTGACGATGAGAGCAAATGTAGGCCAGATCCTGAAGTTGTCGAGGTCAGCTCAGGCTTTCAAGTTTCCAGGCTAGGACGTTTTGCTCAAGGCTTGAAGGCCTTACCTGGATTCGAGAACAGGGGAATTACTCGAGTTCCTCCCGAGGAACGACAACCGTCGTCGTTGGCAAGTGATGTGCAGATTGCCCTTTTGTGGTTTGGGGCCAACATCTCTTGTAACAACCTTATCGTCGGTCTCTACGGTCCTATGCTCTTCGAACTTGGATTCCTGGACAGTTCCATGTGTGCTGTCTTCGGGGCATTCCTCGGGAGCCTCTCCACCGGGTACATGGCAATTTGGGGACCGAAGTCGGGAAATCGCACAAGTGAGTTCTGTCATCTTTGCATCCAACAGTTGCGTTTATTTCTCATGGTCTAATCAAAGCGTGCCTGCAGTGGTTGTTGTGAGATACTTCTTTGGATGGTGGCCAGCTAAGCTACCTACATTGCTCAATGTCATCTTAATGGCTGGATACTGCACCATTGACGGCATCCTCGGCGGCCAAATTCTGTCCGCCGTGAGCGGAGGTACCATGTCTATCAGCGTTGGAATTGTTGTCGTCAACTTAGCCTGCTGGCTGATAGTCCTCTTGGGCATGAAGCCTTTCCAGTATTTCGAAAGATTTGCGTGGATTCCACAAGTGCTCGTCCTATTTCTGCTCATTGGATGCGCGGGACCGAGCTTTGATATGTCGTCGGTCTCTGTTGGAAGCGCCTCTACCGTGGCCGCGAATCGACTGTCCTTCTTGTCAATGTGTCTTTACGTCCCAAACTCCTGGACAGCTGCCGCCTCTGACTTCTATGTCTACTATCCGGAGAAAACATCACCCGTCAAAGTTTCTATCCTTACCATCACTGGTCTATGGGTTTCCTTCAGCTTGGTCTATATGATAGGGTTAGTTCCACGAGCGAGACTTGCAGGTCCTTTCAGTCTTGCGTTTGTTCACCAGCGCACTTTGTTTGGTATTTCAAACTAACGACGTCTCCGCAACAACAGTATCGGTCTAGGCACCGGTTTGGTAGCTAATGATTCTTGGGCCACTGCTTTCGATATTTCTACTGGCGCCTTGATGGTTGCAGCATTTGAGCCCTTGCAAGGATTTGGGAAGTTCTGCAGCGTCGTGATCGCACTCGGCCTTATATCCAACAGTGTGCCAGGCACCTACTCGGCCACGATGTGTGCCCAGGTTCTCGGTCGTTATTTCCAAGCGATCCCTAGGTGGATCTGGGCTTGTTTCTTTATCATTTTGGAGCTTTCCCTAGGTCTTGGCGGCAAGAACAGTCTCTACACTATTCTCTCGAACTTTCTTGCGCTGATGGTAAGTTTTTTCTGCCCCTCATTCCCAACATGTGACGAGCTATACTGCTCAAATACAGATCACTTACAAAACTATGCAGGGCTACTGGATTGAGTTCATGACCTTGATTGTGCTAATGGAGAAGTATGTTTTCCGCCGATCAATCGAGTATGACTGGTCTAAGTGGCAAAATAGTAGCGCCATGCCGGTTGGTATTGCCGCATGCGTATCTTTCCTTCTGGGATGGATGGGTGCTATCTTGGGCATGAACCAGACCTGGTACGTGGGCCCACTGGCTAAGCTGGCTGATATCTCTGATCTTGGCGTTTGGATTGGAATGGCTTTCACGCTGGTGTCATTTCTCCCTTTGAGGTACATGGAGCTATCTCGTCTACGGCGGTAGTGAATTAGCTCTTCTTCACATACTTATCAACACGAAATTTAGACCATTCGATTTAGCTTTGATCAACAGCAGAACGGGACTCTGTACATCGAGTTGAGCAGGCTTCCGACGTTGCAAATGGTCAACTTTGGCACTCTGCTCTATACCAGCGGCAGAGCTCGAGGTCTCGTGACAATACGTCTCAAAACATAATACTCGGCAAACCAGCTGACTGATCAAATCTCTAAAAGACATGGCACAGAACTTGGGCAGTTCTGTGGGCACTGAAGAGTGTCTGATAGTCTGATAGACAGAAATTGGCTTATAAATTGTATATCCACACTGACCACCAGATAGACCCTGTGGTAGTGTTTTGAGTTCAAGTTGAGACATGAAGGATATGTCAAGCTCTCGATAACACCATTGTCGTTTTGGAAGCCTTACGACAGGCTGCTCCACTATCTGAAATGCTGATAGCCTCATTAACCGCAGCGTGCTCGCAGGCGTGCTGAAAGCGGGCGGATATGAATGGGATATTTGACCCGACCGCTGCTACGTATATATCAAATTTGCGGAACCCATAAGTTGAACTGCAACATACTGTGAAAGTTGCTCAACCACCTGACTCTCGCTCATTGGTATCAATGAAGAGCCTTGTCTTCATCGACCATCCAGGGGCGTAAGGGCGCCCAGGCATGAGATACTCCCGAATTTCCGAGAGATAGATGGAGTTCTTATGCACGTAAATGCCATGATTATATGACCTACCTGGCGTATGATCCAGATACTGCAAAGTAAAAGAAGGAAGAGACGGAGACGAATATGCTTCATTCAGAGCTTCGAGGCGATGTTTGCTCGAGCTGGTCATGGCCAACGAGAAAAGCTCGAGAGTGATAGAGAGAACCGAAAGAGATGAGACATTGCCACGGTAGTAACAGGATGACTTAATCTGTCACGTGAAGCTTCTCTGTCAGACATAAGAAGAGGTCGAGCAACACCAAGTGTTGTGTAAGTGGTGTTGTGGTGGCCGGTGACTCACTTTTGAGACATGTCACTGCGAAGTGCGGTATCCTACAGGGATGGGGCATGGTTCAGGCGTCTGGGCGCTCACGGAACCCCACTGTTAGCCGCGCCTGCATGGGGCTAGCAGTGCTCCAGTTTTCGGTTCGGCCAGAAATTCCAACCGCGAGCACCAACCACTCCAGGGCTTGCAACAAGATCCAACTCGACTGCATATTACCATTCTACTTCATCCTACAAAGGTTCAGCGCTACGGCTACCGACATTGCCTTTACCCCACCGACAGCAATAATGGACGATACGGAACGCCGTACCGTCAAGCGCTCGCGCTTCGACCAGAAAGAGCCCGAGCCACGTAAGGCCTCGAGATTCGATCGCCGGTCGCGCTCACCACCCGCACGCCATAGCAGAGAGGGCTCTACGCGCGAGAGAAGCCCGTTATCCAGGGAGCGCGATGCCACCGCTGCATCGCCTGCGAAGGAAACTCCCGACCGCGCAGACCCCGCGGCTGCTGCAGGTAAGGCTTGACAAGCAAAAGAAACCTGTGTTTGCTAGCAATCCGATGGTTATTGGGTTGAGGATGGGACCTGGGAGAAACACAAGTTTGCGAAGACTGACCGGAATACACAGCTGCCGCTGCTGCGAAGATCAAGGCTCAACTCGACGCGCGCAAGGGCATTCAGCATGTCGACGTGCCACCCATCCGCTCCGACTCGACGGCGGCGGCTGGCCCGCCCGGCGGCACAATCAACGGCGAGATGTACATTGCCGACGGCGACTACATCAAAGATATCGAAGTCAACGACCTGCGCAACCGATACACCTTGACCAAGGGGTCCACTCAGAAAATGGTAAATACTTTGTCTGGTCTATTCCTGCTGATATAAAACAA
The DNA here is from genome assembly GCA_022609195.1 of Plenodomus libanotidis. Taxonomy (NCBI): domain Eukaryota; kingdom Fungi; phylum Ascomycota; class Dothideomycetes; order Pleosporales; family Leptosphaeriaceae; genus Plenodomus; species Plenodomus libanotidis. The sequence goes on from JAGKQA010000036.1 coordinate 23,736, forward strand.
AATAACGCACAGCTTTCCACTCCCCCAATATGATATCATTCTCTGTATATGGCGCGATCAAGTCTGGCTTACACTGGAAGCTTGAATAGCTCGCGTGCAGATGATCACCTCTTTGGCCGCTGCTGACCTCCCCTGCTTGCTTCTAGATCAAAGATGACACCGGCGCTGGTATGCTACCACCTTACCCGAACACTTAACCGATTTTAGAAGACTGGACATTGACGATTTGCTCTTACCAAGATGTCACCACCCGAGGCAACTACTATCCTGATAAGGCCATGGCCACCGCTGCCGTGAGTTAAAGCCTCCCATGAAGAGAAGATAGAGTGCACTGGCTGATCCAAGGACACAGAACCCGCCTCTCTACTTGCATGTTACAAGTCAGACAAAGGAGGGTCTCGAGAAGGCCGTCGAGAAGATAGAGGAGTTAATGAAGCAGGATCTCCCAGTGCTAGTCGACGAACGTCGCTTCAAGCGACGCGAGCAAGATCCTGTTGAGCGAGATGAGTTTGGTCGAGTATGCGCTAATGCACGGTTTGTGTCGGCTTGTTGTGCGTTACTGACTGTTACTAGCGCAAATGGCCCGAGGAGAAGATCCTCATCACCCTCGAGCCCGTTCCAGGCTTCAACCTGCGTGCCCAGGTGGTCGGCCACGGCGGCTCGTACGTGAAGCACATCCAGCAGGAGACAGGTTGCCGCGTGCAAATCAAAGGCCAAGGATCCGGCTACATCGAGAACGCGACAGGACGTGAGGCCGAGGAGCCCATGTATCTGCACGTAGCCGGCCCCGACCCCGCCATGGTGCAGAAAGCCAAGGAGCTGTGTGAGGACCTGATGACCAATGTCACGGAGCAGTACGAGGACTTCAAGTCGCGCCCTCCACGCCAGAGCTACGGCGGCGACCGCGGTGGACACGGCCACTATGGCGGTGGAGATCGTGGCGGCGACAGATATAACGGCGGCGGCGACCGCTACGGTGGAGGTGACCGGTATGGCGGCGGCGATCGCTACGGAGGCGGAGACCGATACAACGACCGCCGAGGTGGAGACCGCTCGCAGAGTCAAGGCGGAGGCGGTGGCTACGGAAACAACAGCTACAACTCGCCCAACCCCGGTGCGCAGCCTGCCGCAGTCGCCTCACCCGCCACTGCCAACGCAGTGGCCGGCGGCTACGACTACTCGCAGTACGCAGCCATGTACGGTGCAGCCGCGCAGCAGCAGCAGCAGCAGCCAGGCACACAGCCGGGTGCCGAGGATCCCTACGCTGCCTATGGAGGATACGCCGCCTATGTTCAGTACTACCAGTACTACGCCGCGCTGCAGGCTGCCCAAGCTCAACAAGCTGGCTCTGCTCCCGGTGTTCCAGGCGCGTCTCCTCCGCCGCCTCCTCCAGCCGAGTCAGCCCCTCCACCCCCTCCTTCAGCTCCTGCCCCTCCGCCGCCTGCCGGCTCGCCTCCAGGGATGACGGGTTACAACGCTGTGAGTACCCTTCATTTTTGTTGAGCATCTGGGACTTTGACTGACGAGGATCACCAAGATACCTCCTCCTCCGGGATTGTAGATCGACCACCATCGACCTGAACGCCGAGAAGGGACGCAGAAGCCGGCAGGTGCAAGAAGTTACCGTGGGGGTGGGTGACACAGAGGCAGACTAAGCCGGCTGGGCCAGACTCATCGGAAAATCAGGTAGGGTTGTTTAGGCTGGTATTCGTAGAAGCAGTCCTGTAGGACTTGGCAACTCGGAGCCAGGAAAACAAGGCAATTGCTCGCGCTCGGACATCCCCAGAAAGCACCCTTCGCCAGCAGCGAAACGCCAACGCATGAGTAGGGACTGAACACTAAGAAACACGAATGAACAGCAGTAGCTATACAGCTATACTCACTCAGGCTTGAAATGCGTTAAACAATACTCATTACAACGATCAGGGCATCGCCATCAAGATTCTACAGCCGAACCAACATTGGCCAGAACGGATACTTAGCCAGCGTATATGTCGGGACCGCTAAGACGGTCCTTAGTACTGACCCGGTCTCAACTGTTTCCGTCGGAAGATTCACGAAGGGAAAGGATCTAGCCTCATTGGGAGGGGTCAAAGAACTTGCGGCGCGGAAACTAGATCATCGACTAATTATTGTTATATAAATGAGGACATCAATTCCCGCCGCTCATCGAGGAATAAGCTCAATGGCACTAGATCATTTCCCTCAGTATTCAGCACGGACGGTAGCAGTGAAAGGGCCCACAATCTTTCAGCCCTCATACAACGGCGTCAAGGACCTTGACTGTCTAGTACGATACTGCTCTCTCTCTCACATGCGATTAGGTCTCGTACGCACTCACTATTCTGACGTCTCTTTTGGCAGGACGATTCCCGACATCATGGCGATTACGAATTTCTATGCTAATGCTGATAAGGTGAGGCGCAAATGGTGTCCTGTCACATGCACCTGAGGCATGCATTGGACACTACCGACCAGCAGCGCACAAAACGAGCACCAATATCGAAAAATCCAGTACAACATGCAACATCTTTCACATTTTTATTGATACTATAAACTTCGTATGCAGAAGTAAGTGCTTGGGTTTTCCAGCAAGCTGTGCTCGGCATTCCGGCCCCAAGCCCTTCTTTCAACCCTGTGATTGCAAAGTTGAGTGCCTGGCGGATTCAAGTTATTCCTCGCTTGTCAACCGAGCCGCCTTCCTTCTGCCTGAACACGGACACTTGCACGGGAGGCTTCTTCCTGCCACCGTTGAAAAGTGCTGCTGGTTGCGTACTTACGCAAACTCGGGTATCTCGAATCGCCCTGTTTCCTTAAAAAGCAAAACCCAATGCCTGTGGCCTAGACCCTTTGTGCGATGAAAGCAAACCATGCTCCTGCCCCATAGTTGTGCGTAGCGAACAGATAAAAAGGAAAATTCATCCGCTTGTAGCGGGGTTTGGATATCACCAAATAACATATATTGACCAACCCCCCATTCCATGGTTTGACATCAATAGACCGTCCCTCCAGTGATGTGCCATCCCGTACCTTGGTCGTCTGCTGCCCACTTTTCAAACCAAAATTCAAAGCAAAGTTGCACTGTAACGCCGTTGTAATGAGTTCGGAGACCTAGGTAACGACCGCCCGACGAAGACAATAAAACCTGGCCCCTTGTGCAGGTCGCCTGAGGTTTTCAGCCGCCCGAAATGCCATCTCAACCCAAAGAAGCGCCCTCGTCGTCATCATAGAAGAAGCCTGACGTCCTGGCGGTAGGGCGGTGCAGTTACGTAGAGAGACAGAGATGCTGCTCGGCAATGTCCGCCTCACAATATGTCCAAGCATACCTGGGGAAAATGGTGCATGATGGATAGTGAAAGTTTTGCTGTGCGGCGACGCAGGGTTGCATAGTACCGGTGTAGAGACCTCGCGTCCCGCGAGTCAAAGGTCGAGGAAAAGGTACATGACAGAGAATGAGAGGTGTCCTGTGTTGCAGCGTGTCGTCGCTTGTGCCAAAGTCCCTGGCGAAATCTTGTCAAGCACAGTTGGAACGTGGTGGTATGTAGGCACAACGAGAAGTCTGTATTTCGTGTGTGCGTACAGATATGAGTCGAATGTGCCATTATCTGTCTTTCAGCTGAGAGAGAATATCTCGCAGCTCGGCGTTGCCCTGCGTCGCCTGCACGTAGAACTCGTGCGCTGCATGGAGCGTCCCAGCCTTGGAAGCTGGCTGGTCTCGCAGAGCAGGCACTAGTGCGTTCAGGTTTTTGAAGCCAATCTCAATAACCCTACGCCGCTTCTTCTCGCTTGCGATGTGATTTTCGCGTTTCTGCTCACTCGTCAGATTGTCCTTCTTCGCTGTGGCCCCGGACGGCCGTCGCTTCTTCTTGGTGTAATTTCCATCGACACTGGGTGAGCCTGTCGACGCGCGGTTGGCCTTGCGCTTGCGACTCGTGTTTCTCTGAGTGGCGGACTGCGGCTCCTCGTTGCTACTGTGCCTTCTCTTGGGTTCTGCGTGGCATACGTCCGTGGTCCTCAAGGTCGGTCGCGCATTGGTTCGTAGCTCGAGAGGTGGCCCACAGATCGGGGTTGACGGGTGAGTGGACCCGGCACTATGGGAGATTTCCACGGCTCCCTTCACGCAGACATCCTGTCTTCCAGCCATGAACTCTAAAGTCTCGTTCTTCTTTTTGGGCTGAAATGTTGCGTTGTTGAACGTTGTGTCCGTGCCGAAACCCAAAGCGGGTGCCGGATCTCGTTGCTGGCGTGGCACATCGTGATAGCCATGGTCATTGAGGCCCTCGTACCCAAAAATCGGGTCGCCAGGCCTGTCTTGAGATCTTGACATTCTACGAAAGTCCTCAGCGAACTTGTGCTCATCCACGTGGCGCAGATGCAAGCTCTGAGCCTGGTGTCGCCCGAGAGTGCCACTCTGCAACACTTGAGCCGCCTGGCACCCGTCAGGCGAGAGCTGCTGCATTGGCGATAGGCTGGGATCGTGTGGCATGCCATTATGGGATGCAAAGATCGGAGTGGTGGGGGGATTTATGGAGGATGTCGCTGGGGCCGTGCCCGCGGGTGCTGCGTAGTAGAGATTCTGATTGGTCGCGAAGTTCTGGGATCCAGAGTGGAAGGAAGTTGGGCTTATGAGGTCGAAAGAATTGGCAGATTCCTGTGTCATGGAGAGAGGTGCCATGTCCGGCGCCGAATACTGCATTGGCGGTCCGTGGCCTGGGTACCAGGGACTATTATCAAACGGAAAGTCTCCAAGGTCTGCCAAACCTTCGCCGCTGTTGCTGAATATTGCAAATGCCAGACTATTGTTAAGCTGGTTCGTCTCGTCGCTTGAGAGAATGGGATTGCCCGTTGGATGCGGTGGGTCTGGAATGTCGAAACGTGGGCTTTGTGATACTCCGGGTCCAGGGAATGAGCCGGTATGGTCCAGATCTGTGAAGACATAGGATCAGCTACTTGTATCTCAAGGGACAGGAAGCAAGCGAAAACTAGAGGCAATATCCATACGGTACCCAAAGGCCATGTTTGGCTCGCGCGGCGGCCCTGGCATGATGGGCTGGTGCACGACAACCGACATAATAGATGGAATTGTTGTGTGAGCGCTGTGGCCGAGCAAGCTGTGGCTCGAAGTCGTGTGCTGGATAAGCAGGCTGAGGCAAGAAGCGATTCGGGAGCCAGAAGTCGTCGACACAGTCAGGACCGTAGGCGGTTATGGCATTGCACGCTTGCGAGGCAATCCAGAGACTGGCGACAGTGTGGATTTGAAAGCTGTTTGTTTGGTGGTGACAATTGGTAGCGTCGTACAGACTCGCAGTGCATGTGATCGCAAGTGGCTTTTCGCACCTGGCCGTCTCTTTCGGGTGACGCGACGGCCTCGAGGTGTTTGGTGATGCAGATGCTCGTAATGCTGTTGCTGTTGCTATTGCTATTGCTATTGAGCAAGCTGATCTTTGTCGTGGGTACGGGCGGCGCCGTTTGTGGTCGTCCTCGATGTGGCAGGAAGGGTTCAGTCAGGTGCAGGCTGGAGTTGGGGTCGTTGTTGATGCTGCAGCTGTCACATGCTGCTGCGGTGTTGAGACGGGCAACCAGGGCGATGGGCGGGGGGCGAAGACCAATCCGGCGAGCGACTGCAGAAAGTTAAAGGTCCAAGATGCTCGAGTGGGATGAAGAAGAGATGAGCGGGACAATGCTGTGGTTTTGAAGCTTGAGGCCACCTGGACAGCTGGTACAGGACCAAGGCAAGCTTGGAATATCGGTGATCTGGGAGGGAAATCGTGCAGTATGGAGTACTGAGTACTGAGTACCCAGACGAGTTGCCAAGTTCAAAAATGGTCTGGTCTGGGCCGCACCTGGGCGGCTGCTGTGCACATCCCACTGCCCCCGCCTGTCCCGAGTCAGCACGGTGCTGGGTGCCAGGCGGTCCTGAAAGTCCTGAGCTACGATCCGATACAAGGATCTCCCCGAACGCTTCAAGCGTTGCAACGAGCCTGCTGGTTCCTGCGCTACACTACCTAGGTAGCCCAGGGACCTTGGCAACCTCCCGCCCGGGCGGGAATACCACAGTACCACAGTACACAGCCATCACTGCCCCGTTTGGTTCAAGACATTATGTACCGCGTAAAGTGAATCAAGAATCGTTACAACCTGCATGTATCCTCTTAGCCATGTTTATTCAACAACGGTGCTCTTCCAATTTCCGAAGAGTAAAATGTCACATGTCAAGCGGGCCATCTTGTGCAGTCAGTTCTGGCAGGCTGGACGATTCAGCCAACTCCTGCCTTCTACTGCAATTCGTTCAATTGGATGGTGCTTCATTCATTGCGCCGTCACGTTCAGTGGAGGAAACATTGAAGCTTAGTCTAAATCGTCCAATGCGACTGAATTTCCAAACTTCCAGCAACATGCTCTAAGGAATGAACCCACGGCCCCGCTGTTACAAGCCAAAGTAAAACACTCAGGTGCTACCTTTTTTGACATAGCGCGGCGATTCCGAGGTCTCCTCCGCTAGGACAATGACGATTGAACCGAATTGCCGCCCCTCATCTCTCAGCATTCGCTTGCCCGCGTACTGTACCTGACAACCGGCATCACAGTCACATCTCCGATCGTTCATACAAAGTAAAGCTCTCTACCGTCTGTATCCTGGCCGCCTGGCTCGCCTGGGCACACGAGGGCCATCGTCCTGCGGAGAACCTGGAGTCCATGCGGCCACTCGCCTTGCAGCTCAACTTCCAGCCTCTCATGGCCTTCCCCAATTCGGTAATTTGAAGAGACATTTGTGTTTGATGCTCAGTACCGGCTCAACAGCCACCACCACAACGCACTGGCCCGTTTCGGACCTGTCAAATCTCCCCGCACACGCTTCATCCCGTGAGCTACGGATTACGCTCCTTGTCTTCTACCCTACCACGTTCAAGGCTGGGCCGGATTCCAAATTCACGTACCGAACCCAGCGCCAGGTCAATGGAGACGTTAGACTACGCACTTGTACTTAGTCAGGCATGGGCCGAGAGATACCTCCCCCAAGCTGAAGCTCTAGACAGTCCTTCAATCGGACTATCTATCATGCTTAAGAGTTATGCGTAAACTGACATCTGCACATACAGGCGCTGCTCGGAACCGGGCATACGGTCTTTCCAGGCCGTTAGACCGGCACTCCGGCCCTTCCGGAATCACCGGCAAGGCTTTTGCAGAGCTGTGTAAATCACTTTGTGTAGCGCCTCAGCCTCGTTCCTCATTCCTCACTCAGCCGCGCCTGTTGAAAATTTGTGACCGAGAGGTCGCCAGGGTAAGCAACGACTTCCCTAGAAAGCAATAGTGTCGCAGAATGTGACTATGACAGACCTGTACCAGCACAGCTTTGAACCTTGCGCCTGCCCAAGCAGAACCGATATGGTTTCGATTTAGATCTGGCACGGCGACTTCGGAGTGCTCGCAAGTTGCAAACAAGCTACAAAACACATCGGGACCATCGACACTTGCTTGACGAGCCAAGACAAGGCGGCGCTTGCAACTGCTAGCCAACGAGACCGCCGCGTCATACCGTAACATTGGTCTGCACCGCCCAAACCTTCACCAGCTGTCGCACTACCTAGCCCGATCTGTACTTGTCAAGTTTCAAATCATGCACACGCACCATATAATTTCAAAAATTACAACGCGAGTTCCGTTCCGCGCTTAATGCCATTGTAAAATGGAGGATCTTCTACTGGGGAAAAGAGTTACTAAACAGGTCTCTGGAGCCCAGCTGCCCTTCCCAAAGACTCCCTTGTCACTAAGTCCTATTTCCCTGCAAGCTTTAGCACGCGACACCTTAATGAGCCGATGTTCCAACGCAGTTCTCCGTGCTCGTTCTCGGAATTAATTAACCATCTTCCCTACTGGTACGCGCAGAATTTCCAGCCCGGGCTGAGGGCAAGCCTATTGCAGCCCTCGGAATCTGCCATTTTTGAAAGACGAGGCCTCGACCAAGTCTCGGGAGCTTAGCTGCCCTTCCTGAAGGAGTCTCTTCCAAGGTTGTCTCTTCGACGCATCACTAGCGACACGCGACACCTGTGATGCGATTCGTACTGTACGAACAATACTGTATTGTGTACTGTACAGCGCATTATTATGTACTCTGAACGTCAATGCATGTACTGAAAACACTCACTTTTTCAGTGATCGTTCATCCTGTTTCGAAATATCTGTAATGCTGGCTGCCCCGGACACACTAAGATGGTAGGTCGGATCTATTATTTACCCGTCCGGGAAGATAGTGACAGATCCACAATCCAAGTCCATACTGTACCTACTGTACTATAGACGGAGAATACATACATTGTCGCATCACTACGCGCCACTTTGAGATATTCGTCAAATACTGCTCTGCGTGCTCGTTCAAGGTCAGTCAGCCTGGCCCCTAAGCCCTTGCATATCGGAATCCTAGTCCGGGTTGTGGCAAGCGTCTTGTAGTCTCCTAGTAGAAGGGACTGTAATTAGGGAACAAGTGCTCAATAAACTCTATGAAGCTGAGCTCAGCTGCTCACATTGAACGCATTCTCTTCCTGTTTGGCACCTTGGGATATCCACTACACCTTGCATCGCCTGCTCACTCAAGGTCTACCAAGTCCGTTATGGCACGTCAAATTGAACACCTTTTGTTGAGTCTTCAGCAGAAACGTAATGGTTCTGTATTTTAAACACTAGATACCCAAAAAAGAGGCATCGCGATCTACTTGGTAATAGCTATATAGCATACCTTGATATTCGATCGCTCAACCAATGGCAGTGGGGGGAAAAAATTCTAAATGATGGTTGTGCGTGTAATAGAGCATTCAATTCCTCACCAATGCTGAGTAGCTTGACGCTAGGAAAGACCATCGACTTAGCTACTAAGAACAGGCAGTTTACCTTAAGCCAGGTAATCTAGAAAAGATGCCGAGCCCAGAAAGAGCACTTGCGTTTCAAGGTCCAAGATGCTACACCATTGCGAGCACTAAGGGCCACTACAAATCGAGACCCAGGTACTTAGGTATATTTAGTCAGTGGGTCTGGCGTGCGGGTGAGTAGCCCCCCGCGGCTAAGACTTTCGTCACTTGAAAGTTCCCCGGTGCGTGTCTACGTATTTCTACATTTCCGTCCCGCTCAGCCGCTCTAATCTAGCCGGCGTCTTCTCAGTCGGGAGCACGCTGAACTTGTCCCGTCGACGTCAATCCCAGTGGCAAGACACCGGACAACATTTCCCAAATCGGGCACTTGCTAGGTCCCCATTTACGATAGAGCCTCAACAAATTTGCTCACATTCCCTAGTTCCAGGTAGCTACAGTCTACATCAGAGTTCATTGGTGTTTTCCATCATTTTGATGAGCATCATTAGTTGGGGAATGTGCCCGATTTGTTCGACCGGCGGGCCATTCAGCTCCACCCCTTAGATCCGTGCAAGGCGGCCTTGATTGTGGGCTTGCGAGAGTGCGGTTATCGGCCAGACTGTCTATTCCCTTGATCTTCGAGTCACGACCGTCATGATCTCGGCTGGCTTGAGAAGCTGAGTTTGTTGTCTACTCGGGCCGCAGCAGCGTCGACCGCGCGAACCAGGCTACCTAGGTAGCCGACTGGGGGAATTCTGAGGTTCTTGGTGTATTTTCTTTTCCAGCCTCATTGCCTCTTCAGGGACTGAAGCGGGCAGCGACAGGATCGGTTGTGCGAGAGGACCTCGGGGTTGCTTGGATGTCATTGACTTAGCGGCGTAGCCGATGAGCCCTCGATCGGCATTCTGCCCTTGGACGGCTTACGACGTGTCATGCTCCAGCTGCGCGAGGAAATTCTCTCATATCTGGCGATTGCAAGGATTTAAAAAGGATTGCCATTGTTCCCAAGGTGACGGGTGTGGTCACTTGGAGGTCTTTGTGCCAGCATTTTCTCGATCTCCGACGCTGCGACCGACTCGCCCACCCTGACGGCTTTTCAGCCTGTCTAACGCCAGGCTGCATAACTTCCCTCATCGAGGCTCACAGGGGTCTCGACTGCTGCTGTGGAGGCTCGTCTTCTGCAGCGGTTACCCATCAAGACACTGGCTGACTGGCTATCGGATTGGTGGATGTGCGTCTCGAAAAATCCACGGCAGCAGATGACGCACTGGAGGTCCTGCCTGGAAGAGCCGAGCAGATCAGCTGGTAGAAGAACCCCGTCAGCTGTGGATGGGGATCCAGTGACTGCTACGGACGGGTGCTTGACGGGCGGATGCTTCTTCGGGCTCGGGCACAGTTGAGTGGCCGTGCTTCATGGCCGTGCCTGAGGGCTTGTATAGAAGTGGGCTTCTGTATGTGACTTCAGATAGGTAAGTATCAAAGTCACTAACTTGGCACGTATCAGGGAAAATTGTGTGGAAGTGACATTTTCCATACCCGTCGTGCTCCCCCTCATCTTGTTTCTCGCAACCCGCAGTACCTCTACATCAAATTCCTGCGTATGCCACTCCCCGGCTGGCAACCTCTTCGCTGGGGTCTGAGTGACTCCTGGTTAGGGTACAAATCTACATACTGTAGACAGGGTGCTCTGTAAAAGATCAGAAATGTTATCAGTCCCGACATACGAAAGTTCGTGGCGTAAAAGTGCCTGTATGAGTTCTGGTGGGCTTGTTCTGCCAGCAGTGCAAGCCTTGATGATGTGGTAACATGGCGACAAATTGAAACACCATGAAGGGAATGACTGTGCAGTAAAAGACCGTGCAGCTTTGGAATCATACATTTGGTCACTGTGGTGCATCCACGATTCTGCGTTGCACTGGCGCATGACATAAGAAGTCTTTCTTTTCCAGACAGCCCGTCAACCACAGTATGCATACACATACACTCACAATTAATTTGGTCTGTTCAATCTCTGAGTACACTATCAAGACATAGACGTGTTCGTGCTGAGATGTGTAAGGAGAGTAGAGTGCTCTGATGGAAAGCCAGCATGACTGTGTATAACCCTGCCGTAAGGCACACGCGCACCGCCGACATGCAGTAAGCCGCTCTGCAATGAATCGTTGTTTCTAGTCAACTCAGAAGTTGCAAGTTGGTCATGAGCCTCGTCAACTACCTGAAGAGGTAGGAGGTCCCAATTACGAGCCGCTCAATATCGTAAGCGGCCTCTGTCACGATCGTCTTCATCTTGAACGCTCAGACACGAACGCTCGGTCATGAGAAATGGCCGATGCCCGTAGAATCGGGCATGGGCACGAAGCCCTCCGTTGCGCCTTCGTTTTCCAGCTTCTCGGGACTTGTCTTTATTGCTCATACCAACCCAGCCAGAGTCTGGACTTTCAAGTCTGGGAGCTTTCAAACGTCTCTCATTCCTTTCTATGTCGTTCACTGGGCACGGCTGACAACTGTTGCCCACCTCCGCCTGAGAGATTCTGTATAACATGTACACAGCCTCGAGATTACTCGCTGCGCACCGTCGATTGTGTACACTCCAAGTTTGAGTGAGATAACGCATCTGCTTCTAGAAAACACGAACTCTGGAGAGGATGCTCCCATCCTCACTTAGAGTCACTGAAGCAGCCAAGTTGCGAACCGCGGGCCGCTCATAAGTCATTTAAATTAGCGAGCCGGCTCACGAACCAGACGCGGACTCCAAAATGCAATTCATTGATACAATGGTGAAATTTTGTACCTAAATGCAAGCACGCTATCGAATTTTGTGAATGAATGAAGACTTTGACAAGTGGCTCATGTTACATCAGTCCGTCCTTTTCATAATTGCTCTCCGACGAATGGGAGCCTTGCACTTCTTTTGGCACTGGGGTTACTTGTTTAGTCGCGCATTGCCAATTTTGCGTTTCCGCGAAGAGGAATCATCTATGAGATTTTCGTAGGGCTAAACGAGCTTTCAGGAAGATGGATGGTGATCTCAGAGACCAGTAACGAGTCCTTTCATCAACGGAGAAGCAAAGTGTAATATACCGAGACACGGTTGTGGGAAACGGGGTGGTGAAACGGGGTGGTGAAACGGGGTGGTGAAACGGGTGGTGACTAATCAGCTTTTCTACAACCTGTAAAAACGGTCTGTTCCATACCCGTTTTGATATAAGCCAATGCTGGGGAGAATAACCCAATGTGATTTCCCGCGGCAATCAACCACACAATACCTAGGCACTATGGCCACGAGGTCTATGACTACGAAGTAGATAGCTTGGATCGAAGTAAGTTGCAATGGTGGCCTGCCAGGGAGGCCATTGGCCGCTGCCCAGGAACATCTTCTGGCTTCCTCGCCTAACAGATACGAAGCTATCGTCGATCTTGGGCCTACAAGCCGTTCACAATGATGGTAACCATCTTTTCCCCCAAAAGACTCAAAAATTCCCCAAAAGCCGGTACAGTTGATCAGTTCGCCTGGGTTTTGTGTAAACATCCAATACCCCACGCTGCCGCAAAATCGCAGGCGCCGGTGACTCTATGCCATGCCATCGTTCTCGGTATGCGTATATACTCAAGCTCTATAACGGTCCTGTTTATGCATACAGCTCCATTCTACCACCCCAACTCCGTCGTGTCATGAACGCCAGATATCTAAGCGGTAAGAATCAGCTTCAACACTGAGCCTACTATTCCCCGAACTCTCGACTTATTTTCCAGTACACAAGTAAACACCACGGCCGTGCTCGCCGCAAACACAGCCCGCTCAATCCACTGCTTGTCAGCCGGATACTGCCGCGGCAATAATGTTGCAACCGCCCGCGGCGCCACGAACAGCGCTAGATCTTGCCGTCTGCTTGGCGACTCCAGAAGTACGCTCCACCCGCTCAGCACACAGCCCGTACCAACAGCGATACCTCCATCAATCCTCTGTCTGGCGGCAGTCGATGTACCCAGCATGCGCGGGCCGACGCGCGTGCGCGCAAGGCACACACCGTAGTAGAAGAGGGTGATGAAGGCACCGAGGAAGGCGCTCGAGCGGCTGGCGGAGAGGAAGGTACGTAGGAGGAGACGCTTGCGGTTCGTGGATGAGACGGCGCGTGGCAGTAGTAGTGCGAGCTGTAGCGGAAGGTACATCTTGAGACTCCACAGCCACGACCTGCAGAAGCGACTGAGCGCGTGGTATTCGCACGACGGGCCACAGCCCATGTGGACCAGCTCGCACGGATAGGGGATGCTGATGGTAGGGTCGCCCCACGCTATCGGGAATCCGTAGTCCTCGCACATGGGCTGCAGCAGCGCCGCCTGGCCCGTGTCGACTCCGTAGCGAATAACACCAAGGTGGCAGCGTTCCAAGGCGGTTTTGAGGCGCTTATCGAGGCGGGCGGCGCTGCTGATCCAGGTGTTGTAGGAGCGCGGGAGGGCGTCAGGCGCATAGAACCAATTCCACATAACGATGCCTGAGGTCAGGGCGAAGACGAGCGGGTCGGCGAGGTTGGAGGTGATGCGGTCAAGGGTGCGGACAGTGGATGCGCGTGGGGTGGAGGGGAGGTAGGAGTGCCGCCGGGCCCAGAGTTCGCCTACGAGGACGTCGACGGCGCGGGCGGCTGCGAAGAGGGTCAGGTCGAGAGTGCGGCCTGCTAGAGGTGGGGTAATTGGAGCAGTGGGTGCCAGGGCGGTTTTGCCAGAGATAGGGTTGTCATCTTGGTTGATGGTGGCTGTGGTGTCGACACGAGGGACATATGGCGTTTGGAGGAGCTGGACGCTGAAATATGCAGCTATGGTCGAGGATAGCCATCGTGCTAATCTGGAGGATCATTAGAATAAACGGTGCATCGAGGATGTCTAGTGGTCGGAAAGTTACCTTGCTCGCGTGAGAAGTGATATGTTGCCTAAGATGCCTACAATGACCTTCTCCGCCGCAGGCTACCCGACACATCTTGTCAGCACATGCACAGCGATGGGAACCGGCGCAAATTAAACCGCGTACTTGAAGCAATGTACTCCCGCCGATGAGAGCAGCACAAAACGTGGCAAAGCGATGAAACTCCAGGCCCGCCTTGAGGATCTTGGTCAAGGCATCAAGCAATGGCAGCTGCGGTCGCGCGTTGGCACTCTCCGAACGACCTCGCACAAGTTGGTAGACACGATTGCTAAGTAGCGCAACCACACGTGGACCGACTGTGAACCCATAGCCCAGCAGGTAGGCGCGCACGAGGGGTCGCAGTGAGGGCGGGATGGAACGGTCCCATGGTGCCGATCGTGGTGTGGGTTTGAGGGAGATGGCGCTGCGGCTACTTTGAGTTCGTGAAGGCATCCCAAAGAGAGTGTCGTGCCCAAGCTTAGGGCTGTGATGGATGTGCCTAGGTACGACAGAGTTTGATGTTCAGGGCAGCGCTGCGGATTGCGTCAGGAGTCGCTGCGTTTAGCATGTGACAGCCGCTGCAGCACTAAACGCGTTGCAGGGGTTCTTCAGAACGCGTCTGGGCACCACCGCCCCAGAAGTCCTGGGCCTCAGTCATGCCCTCGAAATTCCTCAGCAGTGCCTTGGAACGCTCGATCGATATTCTCGTGACTGAATATCGCACGCAGACGACTAGGCCGCGACGGAACAATGGAAAGACCAACTTACTGACACCAATTTTCTAACAAGAAGTGGACAACACGGTCATGATGACGTACTATTCCAAGCCACCTAGGTGATACTAGTTGACAACAATTACTGTTTAGTGAGCACTAAATATCTAGATATTTGTTGTGTTCCAAGCACCCAATTCCTGCTTCGAATATCTGTACTGCAGATTCTTGTCAGATTTGTAACATGTCGTCTTCAGACGGACTCCCACAATCAGAAACGCCCCTCTTGGGCGACAGGCACGATGAAGGGGCGAGCACAGCGAGTACCAATCTAGACGTTGGTGCTAGTGCTCACCAATCTTGGCTAACCATTTTTGAAGCAATCAAACTCTCGCCGTAATCAGGGCAACGGCAACAGGTCTTTCATCAGCAACATCTTTCGCGGGGGCCTCTTCTCCCCGCCGGCACTAACCTACGACCCTCTGGTCCTGCTACTAAACCATGACGACAAGAGCGAAAGGGACAGACTTACCGAAAGATGGAAGGACAATAAGCTTAAGGAGCTGAACTTCGTAGGCATCGTGGTAAGACCAAAATCACCCTACTGCATCGAACCCTAGCTGACAGCACACAGTCCGCCCTCCTCGCCAACGTCCTGACCTCAACTGGCTCCTGGCCCAACCTCCTTCCCGCAGGCACTACCACGCCCTGGCCCGTGCGCACCTGCTGGTTCAGCGGCATCGCCTTCGCCCTCGCCAGCGTGCTGACCGCCGCCGACCAGACCATCCGGCTGCATAGGATGGCCGGCCACCGCGATGGGCTGGCGCTGATCAGGCAGTCGCTGCGCACCAGAGACCTGGTTGCCGTTGCTGGCAAGAGACAGTACCATCCGCGTAGGATGCAAGTGTACGCGTGGCAGCTGGGCGTGTTGTTCCTGGGCGCTACGGTAGCCTGCATTGTGGCCGGCATGGTGTTTCTGGTGTGGAGTGCGGTTTTTGAGGATGTGGGAAAGGGCAAGGGTTTTAGTGACAACGGCAAGGTATGTTGAGAGGCTGCCGGGACAAGTGGAAAAACGATGCTGACTGTGGACAGGTTGCCGTGATATTTACCGTGATCGCTTTGCTGACAGCTGTCATTTTTGGCATGGGCCAGGCGACTTTGCACAATCCAGTGCCAAACGGCGGCGATATTGAGGAAGAAGATGCGTGATATGGATGAGTCAAGGCACCCTGATGGTGAATTTGCACTGGTCCTCTTTCTCCTTAATGAGAAGCATGCCATGTCTCCGCAAATAGTGCTAGAAGAGGACGGATGACCATGGCCCCACATGAGTCTCTCATGCATGCATGCCAGGAAACTATTTGCAGAGCGCCTCGGTGCTAGTGCTTTGTGTAACACACCTTGCACATCTGCGCGGTACATCAAGTCAGCATAGCCGCCCAAATAAGAGACCATGGTGGGCTGATGCCTCACTTCCTTTCGTTTTGAACAATCATACCTGCCCTTATGTGCTTCTTTGACACATCCTAACCGCTTCTTACTCGATAACAGTCACGAGTCTAAATCGTCTGCAATGCCGAGATCACTGGCTCCAATTTGGTACCAGCATCGGCCGCTACCACCGGGCTGCGTTACTCGAGTGTTGACACTTCATCCTGGAGCTCACCATGAACAAATACACATCGACGTTGCTCCGCTTTGTTGGGCCCTAAGAAATATGCCATCCGTTGAAGCTCTCTCATATGTGTGGGGAGACAAGAAAGATACTGGTTCCCATCACGGTCGGGCCCCAGAGGCAGACTCTTCTTGTGATCCGAAATCTGGCCAGTGCTTTAATTCATCTCAGCTATCTAGGCAGCTCCAGGGCTCTATGGGTGGATGCCGTTTGTATTAATCAGACTGATAACGACGAGCGATCTGCGCAGGTTGTCATAATGGGCGACATCTATCGCCACGCGATGACTGTCCTCGTTTGGCTGGGGGAAGAGACGGGTGATAGCTCGTATGAATTACGACTATTGCACGAATATGGATCGCTTTTGGAAGTTGACTAGGCCACTACGACAGGCAAGTAGAATGCAGGGGGAAAATTATCCGCCGATATGTGTGAATGGGAGCGAGAGCTACTAAGTTCTCGCGGCTGGTGGGCAATCCGCCACCTTTCTATGCGCTCATGGTTTGATAGGCTTTGGGTCCGACAGGAGATTCGAGTTGCCAGTGCTACGAATCTAATTTGTGGGCGCTGGACGGCGCCGTGGGAATCTTTTAGTGGCGGATGCCTCCTGACAAGAGCCGTTT
Organism: Plenodomus libanotidis; assembly: GCA_022609195.1. Classification (NCBI taxonomy): domain Eukaryota; kingdom Fungi; phylum Ascomycota; class Dothideomycetes; order Pleosporales; family Leptosphaeriaceae; genus Plenodomus; species Plenodomus libanotidis. The sequence continues at coordinate 40,487 of JAGKQA010000036.1, forward strand.
TGACAAAACGTGCCGACGTGAACATCATGAAAACCAACTCGTCGTTCCAACCCGCTCACATTCGAGACTTTCGCCGACGACAGGACCTCATCCATACAATATGCGATACTAAGCCATATAGAATTGGGAATCTGCGCCACAGGCTTTGGCATGCTCAATGTTTCGACCCAAAAGATAGGCTGTACGGCGTCCTCAGCTTGCTGGCCCTTTGGCAACATGACTATCTGAAGATTGAGCCGTGTTACGATATCTCGACCGAAGCACTATACCGAAATGTCGCGGTCTAATACGTCGAAACCACCAGTCGGATGAACATAATCCTAGAATGAGAGCTCAGGTCAAGTCAAATCCTCAAGTTGCCTGCATGTGTTCCGGACTGGTCTGTTGACCCCTTGTCCCGGCTGATGCCACAATGGGGAACCAGCGCTAGGCTGCAGTCCTCGGTGTTCTGTACAAAGGAAGGCATCCTGTGTACGCATCGTGTGCATGTTGCTACGGTGGTGTCAGTCTATGCTTGGGATGAGAATACAAAAAACTTCAACGACTGGGTGAAGTCGTTATTAAAACACATACCACGCACGGACGAGTCTGAGCATGGCGAGATAATTAGGCAGCTTTGTTTTACCCTGTGCTGTGGATTGTTTTGGACATCGTTCGAACCACCCTACCAGTATTCTGTTGTTCCAAATCTTGATCTAAGCATGAAGTATCTACGACAGCTTTTCGAAGGATCCCTGACGACCGCACAGCCACCAATAGATACTTCTGTGCGGTTGGAAGGGGAAGCAAATTGGGACACGTATGTGCTAACGGCTGTTCAGTATTTTCGAAATCGAGCCATCCTTGTAATGAATCACGGTGGGTATATTCTAGGCCCACAGTCTGCTCGACCGGGTGATGAAGTCTCTGTTATCATAGGATGCCCTCAGCTTATGCTGCTTCGTGGAATCGAAAGTGGGCATCAGGTCGTGGGCGAAGCTTACATGTCTGAGGTGTCGTATGATGAAGCACTCGTTGGCAATTTGCCAAAGCATCTCCGATGCGTGTACCACTTTAACCAATCGTTCGGAGGACAGTGTCTAACGTTCTTAAACACTCACATTGGGCAAGTCTCTTATTATGATCCACGGCTCGAGCGTCTGTCGATCGATCTATATGAATATAAGGAGGCGTGCAAGAAAAGACACCCGGGTGACTTAAAAAAGTTGATATCGACGTGTTGCGAGAGGCCGGCGCCGCAGTGGACAGCATCAAGCTTGTCTGAGCAGCAACAGTTGTAGAGACAATCATGCTCATGAATGTGATAACGCAGCTAGTCGATTATAGAGTACGGCATTTTCGGTTTCTTAGCGATACTCACGAGATATCCCAGCTTCCCCAATATTGCTGCTTATCGTGCATCGTCTCGCTATCCCTAGGTACTTCCGTATCAGCCTGTACTAGGCCCTTCTCAACTTCAAGTATTGACCCGTCCTCAACAATGCATAAAAAGCATTGTCATCCGTTAGCCGATAGTCCACTACGACTTAGCCAGTTTCATAGGGGTTAACTTGGTCTTGCAGTTCGAAGTACATGCTATACCGTCGTCTGCTTCAGATCATCAGATCCAGCACCCATTCACGGAATTTCGGTATTCACCTTGGCATGCCTTCTCCAAGTCGGTTCGTGTCGTCCGCGTCCGAAAACCGTCCAATAATCATGACACACATGGCTTCTACCCATCACCGAATATATATGCCCATTCGTCAGCTCTCTCCTTTGCGGCCATTGCCCAGAACATCGGATGGGAATAGCTCTTTCAACAAGGCTAGCACAATCTGGCGGACAGACTGCTCCTGGCCAGTGCCTTACAGGCAATACTTCTAGCTGACTTGCGAACACGATGAAAATTTTCCTGTGCGTGTGTACGGGAACAGTATTACGCCAGTGTCGAGACTCCAATCTGATACACTCTTCACTCGCTGGCCGCATTTTCCAATTCACGGTATCGTCCTAACCGCTGACCACGTGGTCGAGGAGAGGATCGACAACTTGGATGTCTTGACAAGCAATGATGAGTGCAGATCTGGAAATCATCTTTTGCCGCCAGCACACGGTGGTCGAACTCCAAGATCAAACAGGGGGTGTTTTGATACTGGCTCCACCCCGGGGGCCGAATCACTTACGAATCACGAAAAGACTGTGTTACGGAACGCGCACCAAGACGAACATAATTCTTCCGCGATGCGCATTCTATGGTATATCTCCTTTGAAGGCGCAAAAATTCTGTCCAACAGAAATCTAGACCCCAAGATTTTGCGCAAAACCGAAACTGTGGTAACTTCAGGACCATGTGCGTCTGTACCCACCTATCCACTTCGCAAATCCCTGAGTGGGGTCGAAGAGGCAACAGGTCTGGGGAATCGAATAGATGAAGTAGGCATATCCGTTAAGCATATCCTCACAAACTGATTAGAGTGGAATGTGTGCCACGAATGCCACAAGGCGTGGTGCAGGGGTTTTGCAGTGATGTGCGAGGATGTGCAGAAGACGCAGATCTCTCCGATGTGACCTTTGGTCGCCAAGACGCGAAAGCGGGTCCGCCCGAGACTGGACAACCTGGGATATCCTTGTCCACGTGCAGAACGGCCCTCCTTTTGGTTTGAGGCTCTGCAGACCCACCTTCATCCTCACCTCCACCTCCACACACAACCTCACCGTGACTCGTGGGATAGGCTCGTGCGTAAGGCAGAGAACCATGCCAAGTTGAAACGTCAGATGCCCGACCACGTCTCAGTCATCCGATGGCAGCATTCCCGCAGCACCATCGCTCGTCACAGAGCTTGACAGCAGGTGTCAACGCCTCGTCTGAACCCCTTCTAGGTTACGAGTACACTGTGAAACTACCACCCTGCCAAACTACCATGCCGTCGCGGATTCGCTTAGGGCAACGGCAACCTAAACGACTCCATTCATGGCTGTATCGGCGTTTACTGTAACATACGGACTAACCTTCCACATAGGCTTCCTCCTCATTCTTGCTCAACATGGCGTCGCGGTATGTGGGATGGCGGTCCCACCGGCCTTGGAGTGCGAGATGGGATGAGACTATTCTTTCGCCTCAAGATGGTTTCTCCCCTGGGAAGTGCCGTGTGTGCCGGCCAAAATAGCACCAAAGGGTTTGGACCGATCTGGTCCCATAGCGATACGCGAGAGGGCTGACGCGGCCGATATGTCTGTCGAGACTTCATGTCTGGAGTTGTTGGATCGACATCATGTATATAATTCGGCCATGCCAGTATCTTCAATTTTTCCCAGATTCTTAGCATCACCAATCAATTCGGCTCCAACAAACTCACTCAGCTTCTTTTTTCCATTTTCACTTCCTTCGGCCGGTCCGTACGCTCTGGTATAGCAATTGTCTATTCTTCTTCCCCACTTTCATACATATCCAACTTCCGCTTTTCACCTTTTTTCCCGACGCAACATCCTCAGTCAAAATGAAGTTCACCTCCGTCCTCGTCATCGCCTTCGCCGGCTTCGTCGCTGCCAAGGGCAACAAGGGCAACTCGGACAACTCCACCGAAGGCACCTCGACCAAGTCCCAGTGCAAGCAAGTCGCGAAGCTCACCAAGATCACCGAGCTGGCCGCCAACACCACCAAGCTCGCCGAGAAGGCCGACAACAACGCCACCAAGATCGCCGACTTCCAGGCCAAGGCCGCGAGTGCGACCACCGAGCTGGCGACCCTCCAGAGCAACGCCACGCTGATGGACAGCTGCAGTGTCATTTTCGCCGAGGAGGACATGGAGGACAGCTGCGACACGATGGCCGAGATCGAGAAGGCCAACATGATCATCAACAACGCCACGCTGCTGGCCAAGTTCACGGACAACAACGCCACCAAGGCCGACAAGTTCAAGGCCAAGGTCGCTGCGAAGTCGGCCGATCTCACTGCTATGCAGTCCAACACTACCCTCACGACCTTCTGTGCCGCTCAGAACGACAAGTCTATGTGCAAGAGCATGGCTAAGCTGGCCAAGGAGCAAGCCCTTGCTGCGAACACTACTGCCTTGGTAAGATACCTGACCCTGATACCAGACAATGAATACATTTCGTGAACACAATTAGCTAACAAGACTGGTTCACAGAACGAGAAGGTCGACGCCGACAAGGTCGCCAAGTTCCAGGCTAAGGTCGCGGAGAAGGCCGACAAGCTGAGCGCCATGATGACCAACACCACTCTCCTGGACACTTGCCAGAGCCTCGGCATCACCGTTGCTGCCACCGCCGACGGCACCACTGCTGCTGCCACCACCAACGGCGAGTCGACCACTACCGACAACAAGAAGAGTGCGGCCATCAGCGTCAAGTCTCTGGCCGGTGGTCAGATCTTCGCTCTCGTCTCCGCCTGCGTCTTCGCCCTCACCATGCTATAGACGTCTCACCTGAAAGCGTGAGAGCAATTGCGCTTCGCATAGAAAGAGAGCAATTTCTTTCAGCGAGGTACCGAATACTGGAGCTCTCCAATCAATGCTCGGGCAGATGCAGGGCCACCACGTCCGGCCGAGCTATTGAATCGTGAGATGTAAAGTTAGCCATTCGGGCTGATAATTCGGAGGAGAATAGAGACGGGAATGGAATGTCCCAGGGAAATAGCGGGGCCTGTCTTTACAGATATAATAATCACCCAAATAGCTATGATTCTCAACTTATCAATCTGCAGCATTGATTTGAATCATGAATATATACCCAAATTTGATCTAATTCTGCGTCCACATGTGAGAAGAGCAATTTGGCCTTACCTGGTACAGCTACTAGCACCTATCTACGTTTAGTACTCCGAGATCTAAAATCTCAAGTGCACATCCCAAAAGTGGTTATCTCGAGGTTGTGTGTCCTTAGGGTGCTTATACCAAAGGTCATCATACCGGGGTGTTTCTCTCAGAGGTGTCCAAGTGTTCATCCTTGAGGTGATGATCCCACCACAAATCGCTCCCGTCTCCATCCCCACCGCCTCGCCAGTCGATCTCCTCAAGCATGGAGCTTGATAGGGTCGATTTTGGGCTCTGGGTGTGGCTTGTGAAACGTGATTTTGCCAAAGGATGGATGCTGGAACAGCACCTCAGACCCGCCGCCGTTATCCAGCGCGCGCCCGACGGCCTGCATGGCGCGCGAGAACGTATTCCAGTCCATGGCGCGCTTGGCCTCGGCGCGGTCAACAGGGAACATGGCGTCGAAGACTTCGTCCAGGTTTTTTCGGGAGACTTGTATTGGGTCGTCCTCGCCATTGGTCGCCGGGGACAATTCGTTATCGGGAGGCAAGTCGGCGCTCGTAGTGTCGTCAGCGCCTGTGTTGGGAGGCTGGGCCTGCTCAGGACGAGTTTTCTTCTTACTGCGTGTGCTTGGAGTGACATCGGACGGTGGGCCCGTTGCTGGACTGTCCGTGAACACTGGCACAGGCGTTGCGAGTTTCCTTTGCTGCTCCAGAATGGCAGTCTCCTCGGCACGGACAGCCTCGAGATGCTCGGGACGGGTTGCGAAAGACGTGACGCCGTAGAGTTCTACCTTCTCTTCGGGCGTTAACGACGCCAGTGAAAAGTCGGACTTCATGGCGGCTTTCATGTGTCCCTAGAAGTTGTCCATCGCAGATTGAAGCTTCCTATTATGCTCGATCCACAGCTCGCCGCGAGGGCCCTGCGGAGCTTGATGGCATTCAAATGCTTCCAAGAGACTGGTGCCAGCGCGCGAGAAGATGGTCTCGGGCTGCTAATTTCTGCGCGGCTTCGTTTCACTCTTCATAATACCTTGCCATACCCGCCAGGCGAATCAATCAGCCTTGAAGGCGTCTTCCATTGGCAAGTTTGAGCTCTTTCGCCGGTGAAGTCCTCCCACGGCAAGCAGTAGCTCCTGATAGGCTGCAATATCGGTGGTGTGCTGATAAAACAGCTCGTCAAGTCGCTCCTTTTCCTTTCTCGGGCTTCCTGCTAGGTGCTCGTGAAGCAAGGTGAATAGTGAGGGGAAGTCGAAGGGGCCTATTCGTTCCTGGTGGTCGACAAGCTGTAACACAATCCAGAAAAGGCGATCCGTGTTGAACATCTCGAATGTGTAGTTGTAGGTTATGGGATAGGCCCGCGTGTGTCCTCCACCCGGGGGCTTTCCGTGCTTCCAATGCTTGGCGAACCCAGGTGCGAAGGCGAGCTCGTACATGAGTAGTTGGGACCGTTGTATGATGTGGTTGATCAGGAGAAAAGACACAAGGACCCCAGCGCTTGGTCATACACAAGCGGGAGACGCTCCCCTTGGGCGATCACGTCGCTAAACGTTGAGCGAATCAAACAGAAATGGTGTACCTCGCTCTCCAACGTCCTCCACAGAACGTAGTCGATTAGTCCGATGTTGACTTGAATGCCCACGAACAAGGCCTTTTCCGACAAGGAGAGGTGCTGCCAGGCTGGCCTCCCAAACACAGCTTCTAGTTGCCGGCGCATATAGGGTATGTTGCACTAGAGCCCTTCCAGGTGATCTTCAGCACGTTCGCGTCTCGACTGTGCCAAAGTCAAAATGTCCAGTTGGTAGATTCTTGGGGCGGCATGGAGGAATCCATAGTTGTAGCAAGGCCAGCTCGAGGCTGCCTGTGGGCTTGAAGTCATCTGCTCCTGTGAGGCGTTGCCACTTTCCTGTTTGGCTCGGCATGGACTGCGGGACATTCGCCATGATAGCATCGACAATATTGCGAAGAAGTTGCATGAGGTAGGCTTGTGATTTCAAAATCAGTAGACCAAGTGGGAATGCTACTAAGTCGCCACAGTGGATTCGTCGAACGTCCCAGTCGACTAATTTCCCGTAGTTGTGCTTGACCTAGATATGGCCAGTCTCGTTTGCTCAAGTCTTTTGTGCACAGGAGCCGGAGCGAGAAGCGACAGTCCCGAATTGATTGTCTGAAAGATGATTAGCCCACAGATAATTGTCCCAAAAGGCAGGGGATTGTAGACAACGCGGGTAAGTGGGAACTTACGTGCATGACCATAGCCTTGGAGCACTAGTCGGCGTCACATTGTCCACAATGGAAGCGCTTCTCGATTTTCAGGCGATCAAAAGCAACCCACTTGGTAGGCTCGCAGATATTAGTTCGGTAGTGAACAAGAGCGAGGAGAGCATCAGGATGGTCCTTGAGCAAGTCCACAGTCAACCAGGAGAGAAGCAGCTTGTGCTGTTATCCAGGACAACGTGACAAGGTTTTCACGCATTCCAAATGCTAGGCGTATCCCCAGGACACAACGAAGCCAGCCGAGTCTGGCAGATCTGGGGCGCTGGCGCTTTTGCAGATTACCAAAGCGACCCCTTCTGCCCCAGCGAGCCATAAGATCGTCAGCATACTTGGACAGCACCTGCGAAATATGGTCTTTGTGTTGTGTGATTTCGGCGAGGAGGGCTTGCGTGATCTTCGTTGCTTCACTAGGGGAAAGTCTTAGCAGTAGGAGTGCTACACCTCATGCTGTTCCTCGCGAGTAAAGGTACTAGTTTAATAATCTGCACAGCATCGTTCAGGCTGCACGCTAGCAGAACGAGAATGGAATCCTCGAGGGCTTTGGACATACAAACAAACCGTGGATGGTAGGGATCGTCGCCTGGGACGATTACTGAGGAAAAGGGCCTGGTATCGACGGGCATGATGGCGAATAACCTGAAGGCGCTGCGCTCAAGGTGATTTTCTTAGAAGGTTTCAGCCTATAGTCGATGCTCCCAAAGTGGTGAGTGAAGTAGGTGATCAAGAGTCAAGATTTTTTGCGGCGATGTCCGTAAGGTCTGGAGGCAGGAAGAGATCGGCGTTGTCAACGCTTCAAAGAGGATTGTAGTATGTGCAGTCATAGTGTGAACTGGACTGACTTTAGATAGTTCAGGCAAACGGAAGCTTTCTCCGCTGAGGCAGCAATTCTGAATCTGCTGAAATAATACGCCGTGTGGAAGACCATCTAGTAAAAGCCTAGAGAGGCAAGTTGAGGAACATAAGTATCAAGGCAACAAAGGGCGACGACATTGAACTTGCTTGCCTGATGTCTATTTACTGGTGATTGTGAGGCGCTGCTATCCGTGCAAGACCCAGGACAACTTCGAAGGTTGCTTTGAGGCGACGGAGCAGTCGATTCATGGTGGGGCATGAGCTAGGCACACGTCCATGTAGGGCTTGTCGGCCATGTTGTCTAAGTTATCTTGCGATAATCTAACAAACAATGATCTGCCAACATGCAGAACAGCAACTGGCAGTGCACACGTGTAGTGCGCAAACACGTTTTCATGCACCTGGCCGCGCCTGGACGCGTCGTGATGGCCTCACTTCATTGTCTTGAATGCTTACGTGATACACACAACCCCCTAAACAGCCTATGTTCCTAAAGCCTACGAAGGGTGTTTGAACGTTCGATCTCCGGCTCGGCCTCTATGAACAGAACCTACACAATATAGTATTGATCCATGTTGAGCAACGCTCACTTCACTAGCTCTAATCATCACAAGTCCTCGGCTGTTTAACTCCCCCGCAGCTAGAATCTGCCTACCTACGCAGCGGGCCGATATTCGCCACCGCCGACTTCAACTCAACACACTCCCACCACCATTCAAATTTACTCACAACTCTCAGCAGAACGGAACAATGAAGATTACGCTCTACGTTGACGTTGTTTCTCCTTTTGCCTACGTGGCTTACCACGTGCTCAGAGTGAGTACTGGGCGCGTCTTCCTCGGCCGTTAGATTCGCTAGCCGGCATTTGACGTCCTGCTGGCATCAGATCACTAATCCGCCTGCCACAGCACGACCCGGTCTTTAAAAAATGCCAGATCACGTATATTCCGATATTTCTCGGCGGAGTTATGAAGGCAGCGGGAAACACGCCGCCGATTAATATTAAGAGTGCGTGAAGAATCGGCGTGCCAGCCGCTCGAAAATGACAACCCCTTTCGAGGTGGCGGGGGGGGGGGGGTCTGGCTACCATTCATGGGTGTATCATGGTGAAGTCCGAACTAATCACGTCCAAAATAGACAAAGACAAATGGATCATGCAAGAGCGCACCCGCTGGGCTCACTACTTCAACGTACCCATAATCGCCGAAACACCGCCCAACTTCCCGCCGCTCACCCTAAGCGTGATGCGCGCCATCAACGCCATCGGCCACCTGGCCAGCGAGGATCAGACATCGCCCGAAGCGCAGAAGGCCATTATAAGGTCCCTCGACGCCTTCTACGAGGCTTACTGGGTGCAAGGGCAGATCATCACCGACAAAGACGTCGTGGCTGGTGTGCTGGGCAAGATTGCTGGTGGTGATCAGGGCAAGGTCGCGAAGATCATGGAGGTTGCTGGTGGGGCGGGCAAGCAGATGTTGCAGAAGAACTCGGATCTGGCGTTTGCTGAGGGCGCGTTTGGGTTGCCGTGGATGGTGTGTGAGAATGATCGGGGGGAGAAGGACGGGTTTTGGGGCGTGGACCACTTGGGCTGTGTGCTTGACTTTTTGGGACTCGAGAAACCAAGGGCTGGAGGATGGAAAGCGATGCTGTAGAAAGACTCAAGACGCTGGAAGATTAGGTTCAGATAGTGTACAGAAATTATAGACCACTTTTTCACTATTACGTCTGGTACAATCTAGAATCGTGCCTGAACCTTCTCCTGCGTGTCCTGCAGCGCCCAATCACTCGTCTTGCTCTTACTCCTGACCGACTTGGCCTGTGCCTCCGTGAATCCCTTTGCCACTGTCGCAGGATTGTAGCCCAGCCCATTGACCTTCCCAACAGCAGCATCATCCAACTTCGGCGCAGCCTTGCCATCGGCTCTCTTGTAGACCGAGACCACTACAGCACCGCCCAGCCCGAGGTTGTGCTGCAGCGCATACTTGGTATTTGCAATCTCACGATTGTTCGCCCACCCACGCAAATGCCAAACCAGCTCCGCACATTGCGCAAGGCCCGTCGCACCCAACGGATGACCCTTCGAGATCAGTCCGCCCGACGGGTTCACGACAACCTTACCACCGTAAGTGATATCACCCTTCCGTACCATCTCATGCGCCTTCCCCGGCTCCGACAGCCCCAAAAAGTCCAGCGTGATCATCTCATTCGCACTAAAGCAATCATGCAGCTCGCACACGCTGAAATCGCCCGGCTTAACACCCGCCTCCGCGTACGCCGTCTTGGCGGCGTACTGCGTCATCTCGCGGCCCATGAGGTCGATGGAGCTCTGCGAGAAGAGCGACGGCGCGTCCGTTGCCATGCACTGACCGGCGATGAGGACGGCCTGCTCCTTGAGGTGCGGGCGCGCGTCGAGGAAGGCCTGCGAGACGAGCACGGCGGCGGCGCCGCCGTCCGAGGTGGGGCAGCACTGCAGCTTGGTGAGGGGCTCGAAGACCATGGGGGCTTTCTGGATTTGCTCGAGGCTGTAGACGTCTTGGAATTGCGAGTAGGGATTGTTGACGCTGTGGGTGTGGTTGATGCGGCCGATTTCGGCGAAGTCTTCTGCTTTGGCGCCGTACCTGGAATCGTGTGTCAGTTTGGTATTCGGGTTTTGTTGGAGGAGGTCGGAAGGGACGGCTGACTTCTCCATGTATTCACGACCAGCGTTGCCAAACATCTGCGCAGCTCCGGGAGCATTCGTGAAACCTCTTGTCTGAGCCATCATCAGCCCGGAAGTGCCCGTGGGGTTCTCCCGGTCATTGAAGAACGTCTGCAAACTCCCCGGCATCATCTTCTCGAAGCCTACAACCAGCACACAGTCCGCGGCGCCGCTGGAGACGTACTGCCTTCCGATGGCCAGGCCTGTGGAGCCCGTCGAGCAATTGTTGTTGACATTGATGATGGGGATCTGGGTCATGCCGAACTGGTAGAAGACGCGCTGGCCGCAGGTGGAGTCGCCGTAGCAGTAGCATGCAATTCCTTGCTCGACATCATCGTAGGTGATGTGGGCGTCGAGCATGGCCTTGACGCCGGCTTCGTAGCCAAGCTCTGTATAGTCCACCTTGCCGCGGGGCTTGATGAACTTGGTCATGCCCACACCGAGGACGTAGCATGGCGCTTTTTGCTTGGGAACCATGGTGAATATGTGCAATGCAATTCCGGACTTGAAAGAATTCAGCACGGCTGGTCCGGGAAAGAGAGGCGATGGGTAGGTGCGAAAGCCACACTGTACGAAAGGGAAATTCGGCGGTTTTTTTCTGAAATATGAAGAGTAAGCGAGCTCTACTGCAAGACTTCTTTATATCAACCGAATAAAGCTGTCACCTGGAGATACCGTGGGTTGAAATGGATCCGAGGAGAGGCGTTGCGGGGACGTTTAGGACAAGCCGAGGCAGAATCCTGATGCTTGTCGATCTGGGGGCTCCCCTGCTCGTTCCCCAGACGGCAGGCCTCGGACCCCAGACCCTGTACCCGCGGCTCTCTCTTTGCTAACCTCTTTGGGAAATTCCTTGAGTACTAAGTACCATCACACAAACCTACTCCTCCTGATCTATATTGAAGAGCACTCAAGAAGCTCAGCGGTCTCAAGTACTGTGCCTCTTCACACCCGGAATCTTGTAATGTACAGAATATCAGAAAAGTGGTCACTCCATTAATAGCACCAAACAGGGCAGACGGGTGGCCTGCTCGGCAGGTGCACAATATGTGCCCACTTGGTGGATACCCTCACCCTGTAGCCGCGGAATCAGTGGAGTTGTGCGGCGTAGGGTGCCTTCCAGCATGCGCGCGCCTTTGACTCTTCTCTATCAGTCACCTAGACGCATGCGTTGAGTTCGACTCATCTTTCATTCTTCACTATGCTCTGTGCATTGTGCATGTACATGTTCAACAGAGAAGAGACCACTGGACTGCACCATGAGAGTTCCGACCACTTACGTGCAGCCGCAGACGGCGGATGCAAAGTCTGTATTATCCTGAATACGCGACGCGAGAAGTGGCATGCTGATCTGGGCACGGAGGAACCAGGGGAAGATACAGCCACTCCGTTCCTCACATATGAGCGGTTTGAGTCAAATCCTCTAGCTAGCGGTTGTTTTAACTTTCTTGCGGATGGCGACTGGCTCACTCCAAGGGACGGCTCATTCGAGTATCCCATCTACATTTATGTCTCTGAGGCCACCGAGAGGGTTCCCGACTGGTACCGCGACGTCGTCAAGTATGCTACGGATGACCTGCGCACTCAGCCATGGAAAGTAAGAAGGGAATGCTTTCCCCTGGGGGACATACCCAGTAACACGGGTAACGAGGGAGTCTTGGAGCTCGCGAAGACATGGATGAGAACGTGTCAGCGCGACCACGCCTGCGAGACACATTGCAGTGCTGATAAGACAAATATTGTGGACGATTCAATAGGCACTGCAGACACGCAGGACTCAGGGAACTTGATCGACTCAGAAGCTTCACGGTTTCGCCCCTGTCGTCTGATCGATCTCACTGATCCGACAGCTCCGCGACTTCTGGAAAGGATTTTAGAGCATGCGTCTGGTCCATATGCGACTTTGAGTCATTGCTGGGGGCCAGATCCTCAATTTTTAACGTTGTTGCGCGACAATCTCGACGATTTTCAAAAGAGCATACCCTTGTCTGAAATTCCGAAGAGCTTCCAGGATGCCATATTCATCTGTTCTCGCCTGGACATTCAATATCTCTGGATCGACAGCTTGTGCATCGTGCAGGACTCCCAAGGCCAAAAGGACTGGTTACTGCACGCAAAAGAGATGGCGTCGGTATATTCGAACTGTGTTCTGAACCTCGCTTTTGATACAGCTTCGTCTCCTGAAGACGGTGCATTTGTGGAGAGACGTACCGACTTACTCCAAGAGTGCTACATGTTTCCAGACTGGCCGCCGAAGAATACCGTGCAGTGCACAGAGATGATGGGCAACGGCGACAGCCAAGACGGCCACAACGACCACAACGACGACGACAGTGAAGAAGGTCTCAGGGCCGAGTCGCCTGTCGGTTCCATGACGTTGCAACACGAGGTGCCAGTGTCACGTAGACTCACAGTGTTTGCTTGGCCAGACTACAGTCTTGGGTCATGGGGCGGGGACAACTCTTTGATGAGCAGAGGCTGGGCACTCCAGGAGCGGCTGCTTTCGCCACGAGTATTGCATTTTGGGAGGGATCGAATTTCATGGGAATGCAGAGACACATCCGGCTCTCTCAATGAAGCACTTGCACTGAGCGGTACCTCATACACCGGAGAGGCTGTCGACCTAGCTCGCCCTCCACCGTTCAGCTGCCTGGACAAGACTGATGCAAGTCGACTACAACCTTGGCAGCTGCTCAACATATGGTCCGAAGTCATCGACAGCTACAGCAGCCGCAACCTAACATTCTTTGAAAAGGACAAAATGGTCGCCTTGGCAGCGATAGCCCAGCGGTACTCGACCATCTTCGGAGCAGGTTACTACGCAGGGCACTTTCGACTCACTATGCCCTTCGATCTGATCTGGGCTGTCGACGGCCCGTCCAGGTCACATCTTGGTCGGCGCTCACCTACCTGGAGCTGGGCAAGCGTTGACAGTGCAGTGACACTCGAAGAGAGCTATGAGTTCGATGATGCTCTGGCCGTGGTGGAAGACGTCAGCGTGGATCTGGCTGACCCGAGCAATGAATTTGGCCAGGTGACGTCGGGTCAAATCAAGATGAGGTGCTTTCTCATGCATTGCAGACTCTTGAAGATAAATAACGAATGGGGGTTCAATCAGGCAAACTGGACAGTTGAGGTGATAGGCCATGGTGTATGCGACGATCCAACAGAGAGCTCTACGTATGAGACCAGGTTGTTCACAATCCTGGATGAGTCCAAACAAGTACTACCCGATGTCTTGTACCTCGCTTCAATACTGACGCGAGTGCGCGATCCCTTCTCGGGCTCGAGAACAAGCGTGACGGGTATCATACTGAAGAAACATAAGGACGGGCTGTTTACCAGGCTTGGATACTGGAATGCAGTCAACAATGCCTTTCTTTGGGTCGGATCTGCGCCACTCTTTCGATATTTAGAAAATAGTGACGAGCAGATAGCTGTGACAATCGTATAAGAACTCTTTCGACGACTTGGTCTTGCTTGCCCTCTGCGAGTGGCCTAATTCAGTAATTCGGATAGTGTGCCAGCATGCATTGGAAATCCTCAACCTAGGTACAGTAGTGGTGGGCCCACAGCTTCATTGAACACGACGGAGGCCCTCCAGCTTGTTCCTTACCGTCCATCATGCCACGTGCAAATTAGATGGGCTCAATTGGAACAAGTGAAGTAGTGCGTTTCGTTTCTGCTGACCTGACCACCTCGGTCTTTTCGTGCATTTGGAGGAATAAGCCGCATTCTATTTGTAAGACCAAATCTCGGGTCCGGCAAGTGAGCACTAATTTCGGATCCGAATTTGACGACAAGCAGTATATATACCATAGATCTCACCAGAGTTTGGACTTGGAGCTTGTGCTTGCTGTCCTCATGCTCATTATTGTCCTGAATTTGAAAGAGACAGAGACTGGTACCCACTCAAACAGTCCATTGCTGAATTGCACTGTACCTTCTACAACCTTCAGTATTCTCCTCATTTCCAATAGCTAGATGCAGCTCCTTCTCCTTGGCTCGACCGGCCGCACCGGCGCGCTCGTCCTCCAGGGCGCTCTCAAACGCGGACATACCGTCACAGCACTGGTTCGCAACCCAGCCTCACTCGATGAACACATCTCCACCCAGAAGTCCAACCTCACTGTTGTTCGCGGCTCCGCTCTCAACAACACAGACATCAATCACGCCGTCAACATCGCCTCAGAAAAAGGCAAAAGTCAGCTTGTGGTAATTTCCACACTCAACCCACGCCGAGTGTCCGAGAACCCCTGGGCAGCTGCGCACCCTACCGACTCACCGCCGCGAATGATGGCAGACAGCATCGCCAATGTCCTCGCAGCACTGTCAGACCTCCCAAATACAACGGAAAAGAAGCCCAAAGTCGTCCATCTCTCTGCTCTCGGCGTGGGCTCATCGGCATCGCAAGCGCCGTGGGCTTTACGTATGATGGTCGCACATAGTAACTTGAAGCTTACGTATGACGACCACGAGGCTGTGGAGGAGGAGCTAAGGAAGGCCGAGAGTGTGGATTGGGCAAGTGTTCGAGCGGCGAGACTGCTTCAAGGGGCTAATCAGCAAAAGGAGGTCAAAGTCTGGCCGGAGGAGAAGGGATCCGTGGGCCTGCTGGCGGCGAGCTCGATGCAGGGAGTGGCCAACTTCTTGCTCGATACTGCTGAGGGGCACGAGTGGGATGGACAGACGCCTCTTATTATCAATTAAAGTGACAAGGACATAATATTCTTAGATCTGGCCATAGTATCCCAAAGCGCAGTCAATGCAAAAGTTTAAAGCTGACTTTATGTAGGCAAGAGAGAGAGAGAGAGAGAGTGTGTGTGTGTGTGTGTATGTGTGAGCTGATGCCCTGGGGGAAAGGCCGATATCAACTCAAAGCCTTCTCAAAACACTATCAAAGCTGCCACAATGCCTACTCCAACCGCGAACCCTACGATAACAGCGATGCCCGACCACAGCCATATACTCGTCAGTCCGTCACTTTTTGTTTGATGATGAAGATGGAATGTATTGCATAGGCGAAAAGTAGCGGTGCTAGCGCGAGGCATACAGTAAAAGCAAGCATCCTTTTATAGCCTATGTCTTGAGCAGCCGAGACGGGTGTTTCAACGTAGTCGATAAGAGCCAAAAGTACGAATGTGAGTGCAAAGTCGAACATGAGAAAGCCCGTTATCCGGGTCGAGTCGAACTCATGTTTCACCAGTAGCGAGCTTGGCACAAGGGGCAGACTCGGTGCCTCGTCTTTGGTCGGTTCTACCACCAACCGACTGTCACTGTCAGCATGCCGAGGGTTGCCTGAAGGGTCGCGACCGGGCAAGCACCACCGTCAGTGTCAGCCTTGCCCGCCCGGCAAGCGGCCCAGGGCTGAAGTATTTGTCGATACACGTGCTTCACTCGGTGACACGCTGTCTTCCGCGCTCCATACCGTCACAGACACTGACCTCTTACGACGCGGCAGAGAAAGGCAGAATGGTTGCAGAGGCGCACATCCACGTCGTATCCAAGCAGGACAGCACACGCCACGCCACACGTAAGCTCCCGAGCGGCGCTGACGCCCAGCCGCCCCGCAGCGCGCTCGTCTCCCACAGTTCCAACAGCCTCAGCTATGCACGAGGGGGGCACGCTGCTTCACTGGTGGGACGCCTACCCGGTCCCCGAGGACGCGCCGCCACCTCACAACGACAGCAGCGAATGCGGCATCGTACCGGCTTGGGGGTTCGCCCGGGTAACCGATAGCACCATTCCGTCCATCGCCGAGGGCTCCCGCCTCTGAGGCACGTGGCCAACCTCCTCCCGCGAGATTGAGTTCCAGTTGGCACCCGTCGAGTCGGCGGCCTCGGGTCTCTGGGCTGAGACGAGCCCGCACCGGAGCCGCCTCATGACCATGTGCAACCACTACCAGTCTCACCCTGACCGCCTAGATGAGGCCTTTGCGGCCTTCCGGAACTTGTTTCCTGTTTACGAGTCAGCGCAATTGCTAAACCAGGTCGTTTTCCCGACGGCGTCAATGACTGACGGCCCTGTGCACCTCCTCGGCCTCCCGCAATTTCCCTGGACCGACGAGAATGCCGACCTGACTGGAGCCGTGGTGGTGAGCCTGTCGGCCGCGAGCAAGACGGCTCGCAGCCTGGCCTGGCAGCTGGCGCGGCACCGCGATGTGGCCGCCGCCGGCCCCGTGGCCCTGCTTCAGCTGACGTCGTCGCCTGGGACGCTCGCTCGTTCACCGACGACAAAACCTCGTCCCTCGCTATCAAATCGGCCGCCTACACCGAGCCTATGGACAATGCCATATCGTGGATTCGCGATGCCAGTCCGACCCGCGCAATCGTCCTGGACTTCGCTGCACCTGCACGGTATGCTAGACGGCTTCGTGGAGGCACTTTCTGCGGCTGCGGTTGTCCCCGCATCGTCGACCTCTGTGATACAAGTGGGACAGGAGCCCAAAGTATCCACAAACGCCGAGATGACGGCTCTCCGAGCGCAGTCGAAAAGACTGGGCAAGGTACAGTACAACACCAGCGGCGTGCGAGACCGAGCGATCGAGACCGCCGGAGCTGCCGAGTACTTACGGGCGCTGGACCAAGCATGGGAAAAGTACTACAGAGAAAACGGGCTGGGCGAGATCAGCCTGCGCCGTCTCGCCGGTGTGCGAGGAGCAGGAAGCATCGAGGGCGCTTGGCAGGACCTGTGCGAGGGCAAGGTCGCGCCAGGGGTGGGTATCGTCATTGACCTAGATACTCGAGCTCACGCCGGGTAACAACAGTATCGCAAGGTGCCGCACAAGCCCAGGTATCGTGTGCATCCTCAAAGTAGTTGAGCAGTTACAGAGCAGGTTCCCACCGTAAGTCTGTGTAGACGCCTAATTTTACTCCTGTAGTGCCAAAAACGAAGGCGTGTGTTAAAATGAAGCAGAAAACGAGTAGTATCTGGGGGTATCAAGAAGATTCAAAAAGGCAAGAGCTCGGACTTCTAAATCCAGTCCATCCAGAGAAACAAAGGTCTATATCCAGCGCTTTGGGCAGATAGAGCACATCAACCTTCACTCGAAAAACAAAACGTTTGTGCCGTCTATCATGCTTGGTTTAGTGAAAGAATTCTTAACGCGCGCGCTGCTCCGTCCGCCATTCGTACATTGTGCTAGTTCAGGCCTGTTGGGATGCTTGACAGGTCCCACTGGTCCATGTCGAGGTAAGTGAAGTCCTCGAAGAACTGTGGCAATGTCAGCAGTGCTCTGTCAGTGTTTGGGCGATGGGAACATCCCGAACTTACCGTAGCCGGGCTATATTGTGGATGCCCGTACGGGTTGCTAGGCGTATTCGGGCTCGACATCTGGACCCCCTTGTCAGCTTCATCCCAAGATTCACAAACTGCTCGAAGACAAAACTCACTGGCATCAGAGAAACAGCCTCCGCGCTCGTCCCCAGCGCCGCAAGACTGACCTCGGCGATTTTGCCAATGCCCTCCGTGATCCTCTCGACCCTCTCGTTTGTAGACCCGCCCTTGACCGAGTTCACCACCACAGACAACACGACCGTATCCTTCAGATCACAGCTCGAGTCCTTGACCATGGCCACGAAGCTGTCCAGCGTGCTCTGCACCGCGCGCGTCATGCCCTGCGTGCTCCACACGGTGCGATTGTCGAGCGCATTGATGAAACCCAGCTCGCCAGGGTGATGCGCCACATCAGGCGAAGGCAGCTGGCCATTCGCAAGGCCATTGTTGCTCCCACTGGATTTGTGCGCCGCAGCTCCAACCGCAGCCTGCTCGTTTGCCATCTTGATGAAGTAGCAGACGCTAAACGCCGCCTGCATGATATCATGCTTGAGCACAATATTGTACATATGGCTAACGTCCTCGAACCCCGGCATCCGCGGGTCCAGCTCATCCATATACGTCAACATCGTCATCGACGACTTCAGATAGCTCGTCGTGATATGCGCGGGGCACTCGACCGTGCTCAGCGCAAATGGGCGGTACAGCGCGAGCAGCGGCCGGCGCACGTGCATGTCGAGTAGCGCGCGCATGCGCCACGCCTTGAACTTGGCGTTGGGGCTGAGCGTCTGGTTGCGGCGCGGGAACAGGTGGTTGACGTCGTCGAGCAGGCGCTCGAGCTGCGTGCCGCAGTCGAGGACCTCCTGGAAGTCGCGCACGGTGTCGAGGCGGCTGATGATGCTCGACACGCGGATGCGGTGCGGGAGCGTGCGCGACGCGTAGGCTTGCAGCTGGTTGTTGGTGAACTCGTCGATGGGCTTCGAGGGCGGCAGCGCGCTGATTTCGGGGTAGATGTCGGTGTCGTCGAGGTTGCCCGGTGGGCGGCAGGTGTACTCGCCTTCGCGGACGGAGCAGGGGAGATTGGAGGCGAGGGCGACGTGGACGTCCATGTCCATGATGGTGTACCAGAGCCGTCGGCGAAGCTCGGCGAAGAAGGGCCGGATTTGGGGGAATTCGTCGGGGTCGCGGTGGAGGCCCATGATCATGGCCATGCGCACGATCGAGCCGAGTTGTGTCCAGGAGTCCTGGTTCCTCGATGCCATCATGCGTGTGGCGTGGAGGAGAAGCACCTCGCATTGCAGCGTGTCCATGTCCACCAGCTGCTTACCGCGGAGGGAGTCCAGCCACGCGCGAGCGAGTGTGCACGCTGTCGGCGCGTGAATGCCATCCGATCGGTCGTGGCTCAGGCCGCGCTTGTCCGTCTCGAATCTCGCGCCCAGTGACAGCATGCACATCAGCCGCGGCAGAAAGGCGTCAGATACGCCTCTTTGCTGCCAGAATGCCTCGTACTCTGCTCTGAAGGTGGGCACGTGGATAACGCGGTACAGACCCTCCGACATGTTAATGTAGGCTTCTAGAAGCCGGTCGCAAATCGTCTTGCTGGGAAGAATATCGGCCATGCGTTTCTGCACCGGCAGCATCGAGTCCGTGAAGACAGCAATGGGCGAGAGAGCTCTCCGGTGCTCCTCGGAGATAGCTTTGTAGATCTTGTGCAGTTGCACGAATAAGTCCCGGATGTCCTCTCCTCCTGATCTGCTGAAGATGAAGTCTCGAGCCTCATCGAATAGGTTCAGCAGCACTCGTGTGCTGTTTTGGCCAAAAAATCGTGTCCGCAGATTTCCTTTGATGCTGAGGCTTCTGAGGTTGGTTGGAGCTCCGGTCACGCCGCCGTAAGTTGTGTAAGGATTCCTGAACTTGCCCCATTCCGGGTGTGAGGCAGTATTCTGGCTCCAAACTAGTTTCTCCAGACGCTCCAACCTCGCACCAAATTGCTCGACCACGGAACCGTTCACGCGGGACGGCTCACTCGAAGCACCAACTCCCATGCCCGTGCTCACAGCCCCAACACTCGACTGCACGGAAGGCGTTGGCGCATCCACATACGACGGAGGCGGTCGGTGCTGTCGCTTCGTAGGCCTCGGAGACGCCTCAACATCAGACCCTTCCGAACCCAGACCGGACTCATTTTCATTCGCATACTTGCAAGCCCTGTTCGACTTGACACACTGCGAGCAGGGACAAGTCCGGTCGCAGCGCAGCTTCCTCTGCCGGCACGAATTGCAGCTCTTGACCGGCCGTGGACGCTTCACGGCCCGGCCCGACTGACTTGAGCTGTCAAAGACCACGGTGGCCATGGTCGGGGTCATGTTGGCGACGGGAGCGGGACGGTCGGCGACCTGGCTGGGTAGCGTGGGGGCCGTTGATGCCGGTGTGTTGGTAGAAGTGGATCCAGACCCATTGTCCTGAACCTGGACCATTAATGGGGTTACCATGCTGGGCTGCTGCTATAAAGCTCTAGATCCGAGCAGGTCTGCCGGCGAAAGGCCGGTGTCCGGGGGGTTTAAAGGTGGCCGCAGGAGGTCGCAGATGGCGCGCCGATCCGTAGGTCAACGCACTTGTCCACAGATGAGCGCGGATGAGAACTGAGAGAGTTCTGAAGACCCAAAGTTGAGCAGGGAATACTTTGTGAAGGCCGGCCGAAAAGATATTTGATAATAGTGAGTGCCACGGGAGCAAGGTCGTAACACTTGGGGTGATTTGCGTGATGTGTGCTGTCCGTGCCGAAGCAATCCCGACAACGAAAGCCGAGCGTCAAATGGAAGCTGCTTGTCAAATAGTGAACGCTTTTCCGGAAAAGGGTCGTGCAGTGCAGGCGTCTGAGACTGCTGTTTATGCAGATTGGAGAAGCTAGTCGTTAGAATTGCTCTGGAGCTCATGTGGAAGATGCGAAGGAGGCGCAGAAGAAGGCCAGTGGAAAGGCTGTTGATGTCGCTAGTTGGCCAGGTCGGATCCGAAGGGTCGGGTGGAGGGAGGGCTAGATGTATGGCGAGGCCGCCGAGGTGGACCTAGATGGCTTCAGCGGCGCGCTGCCTTGACGCGCCTAGTCTGGCGGGTCTAGTGTGAAATCACCACAATGTTACGCTTGGGGGATGGATGTGCGCAACTGGCATGTCGATCATTGGCTTTGTGAAATTGTGAAATTGTGCTGTGGGTGTGGAGCATGTGCGATGGGCCGCAAATGCGAGTCGAGTTTAGGTGAACAAGGCTGGCTCGGCTCCGCGTCAGGACGAGATTGCTGAAGTGGACCGATGAATCGCATCGGACTTGGACGCGATGCAATGTGCGACGCCTCCGTGTAGTATTGGGACATGTGGTCGTAGACCACCAAGAGCACGCATCAAAGATTTCCTGGTTCCTAGCGAAGCAAGGCGAAGCAAGGCGAAGGAGAGACGGCAGCAGTGCAGTAGTGCAATAGTGCGAAGTGAGCCGATCCGTTCAACGCCTAGAAACGCCCGCCAGTGGCCTCAGCCAGGAACCAGGCTGTCGGACCAATGGGTTCCTGATCGGAGCGTTGTCAAGAACCCGGAATTCCGGCGATCTGGCTTGGGCTTCTTGTTCTACTCTGTAGTTGGTGGGATCTGACCAGCGTACCTGGCTATGGAGTACCTCCCCGGTCCGATATAAAAATGGAAATAAGGTTGACTTCGGGATCCAGATCAGGACAGCCACTTGCCGCGGTAGCGAGTCTCCAGGGTGTACAGACGCACTGCTGTACTGTGCTTTCGACTTTGTAAAACAGCTGCCACTCTGCAACTCGGCAACCCTAATGCGTTGGTCAGTTACGTGGATATCTTGGCATCGTCAGTTCTTCAACACCGTCCGTCCGTCCGTCCGTCCGTCCATCCACGGCGCAAGACGCACAAAGCAAAAGCAAGCGAAATGAAGCATCTGCCATCATCACCGAGGCCCAAGCTCCCTCCCTAAGCCGTGAACCTCCACCTCCACCTCTACCTCCACCTTCTCTGAAACATGGCCCCCATCCATGATGCCTTACTAGGCGGTCTGGCGGTTCTGGCGGCACAGCGTCTACAAACAGTACCTGTGATTGCCGTCATTTCATCGCTGCAAGCACTGCAGATGGCATCTCCGAAGTGGCCCCCTGGGCAATTCGCCTGTCGATCTCATCTTGATTAGGTACAACGTACCATGGGTGGTATGGCGCCACGCTACCATGCCGCCATGCGACTGGAGCTTTTCAAGGTTCGTTCTCAGATTTTGATACCACGTGGTCCACCGCAGAATCGAGTAATCCATTCGTCGTTTTATATCAGCCCTCTTGTTGCTGCTCCATCACACAGTGTAGTAGAAATTGGTCCTCCCCCCATCCCGCCTAGCCGCCGCCCCACCTTCCGCATGCCATACTACCATTCCTCACCCACAAAGCACAATACTCCACTTGCTGTCTGTCCAGCCTCGTGCGCTCGGCCGGATATCACCGCCGTCATCCCCCAAAATGTCCGAGCCCGCCGTCTCCGCTGCCCACTTCCCGCCACGTGCCAGCTGGCCCCATTTGGACCCGAAACATATTTGGACACGTGGGGGAAGAGTTATTATTGTTTTCCCTGCGACTTGGCTGCCTCAACACCATGTGGGCTGTGGGAAAAACAGCAAGGGATTGCGTTTAGAACGACGATCCGAATACACCGGGGGGTTTATCTAGATCCCGAATGACGAAGCGCCTATTTTGAGCCGACGTCAACGTCTGAACTCTCTTCAGCCCTAGCATCAGGGCAGCAGCGCCGGGACGGGACCCCCGGCTGGACCCGACCCTTCGGATCTCTTCGGTATTTCTGGCCACCGGCCGAGATGATCAACTTGATCGTCAACGCCCCGGCCGAATGGCATGACCAAGACATGACAGAAGCTTGTGACGCTACATCCCGAGTCGGTAACCTTACGCGGACGTTGTCTTATGCGTGCCGCGTTCCGTCAAAACTAGGCTTTGGACCACCCCATTGAGTGAACAAATGATGCCGTGTTTGGCCATGGGAGCCAAGCGCCACGAACTAGGTCGTGTGGGTTCTTCGCTCGACGTGCCAGGTCCTCACAATTGCTGCTGCTCGGTGGCGCTGTTGAGCCAGCAGCGAACTATTTTTATCATTTTTTTTTTATCATGACAATGCGAGATTCGCCCGTGCATCACGAACAGATCCCGATGGTGTGAAGCGAGTGCTTCACCTATCCACGACTTGTCCGATGCATTGGCTCCCGGCTACATTAGCCTGGGGAATGAAAAGGAAGAATCTGTCGCACGTCACGCATTGCGTGGGCTCACCTCGTCGTATTGCACATCTGTTGCAAAGTAAGGCAGAGATAGGTGGCAATGACCTCGGATCAATGTTTTGGCCTCCCAAGACACGGCAGCACACTGGTGTAGTAATTGCTGATACTAAAAAGAGACCAAGACTGCGGCCCCAAGAGCTCTAGAGAACAATACGTGCAACTACCTAGTAGATAATCGCAGTTACGAAGAACGTCCCGCTAGCTACTTGATCCGCTCCTCCTCCTCAGCCATCGCAGGCTTATGGCGTATTCCACCGACGTCTGGAGAATTAGGTCGTTCGTCCCTGTAGTGAAATTGAAGACTGCGCACGCGCCACTATCACCCTCTCGAATACGCGGTTTGATCCCGTCTTGAGCTCGTGCCAACAAGCCAAATGCAATGATGCCACGTGCAACGCGAAAGTCATGACCGAAGTGATGTGCAAGCGGAACGGGTGATACCTTGTAAATACCACTCCTCGCGCTGGGGCGGCGCCGTGCCCGTTGTTCGGCCCAGATGCGGCGTGTGACGATCACCAAGGTCCGGCGTGCCGTGCGATCTGCATATAGTGCCAGGCCGTTGTCCGGATCTTCAACGCGTGGCAGACAATACAGCAGACCATCTCCAGACGACCGGCTGGGATCCAGTACAATGCAACAAGCAAGTGAAAAGCGCAGTCCAGCGAAGGACAGCGAGGTATTGATTTGCTCTTATTCTTCGCAAGCGGCCGATCTGGCCGCTGCATTACTAGGCTCAGCCCGTCTTGCCCGCCTTGCTCCTCGCGACCGACACCTTACTCCGCCTTAGCAGCCTCCTCGGCCTCCTTCTTCTCCAGCTCCTTAACCTCATCCGCGTTGTCCTTGGCCCACTCGTCCCACTTGTGCGTGGCCTTGCCCGTCTTGGTCATCTTCTCGAAGATGGCGGTCTCCTTGTCGGGCTGCGTCTTGAATGTCGCGTATTGGCCGGGCAGGGACACCTTGAAGTCGTCGACGTCGCCTGCGTCTGTTTGTGGAGAGATGGGATTTAGCAAAAAGCACATGGAGCGAAGGGGCTGTCTTGGGGAGAAGGGTTTGGGGAAGAAATAGGGTGTACATACCCTTTGCCTTGTTCAGGACCCTGGTGATGGCGCCCGAGCAGCCGCCGCAGCTCATGGCGACGTGGTACTTGAATTCTTGTGATTCGGCCATTGTGGATAATGTGTGTGTGTTGGCTTCAGGTAGAGGGCGTCTCGTGCGAATGTTCAACAACAGGAATCGTAGGATTGTAGTTGTAGGTGGCAAGTCGAGTTGATGCTTCGTCTTTCCGGGGGAGGACGGCTGTAGTGGGGGCTGGAGATCCGCGGGGTCGCGTTTGCAAACAGAGTGTCGAAGTCTTAGTCCTGGATTAGATATCACGTTGAATAACGAGCTTGTAACAACGAGGATTTGGGTCGAGGGCGTTAGTGCAATTACATTGAGTCTTGCGTAAATCGAGAAGAGGCACTTATTTGCTTATATATCTCGAGCGCTTCGCGATTAATAATGCGCCTCGCCGCAGGAACACAGTCGAGGACACTCTGGCAGCGTACGTGTTACAAATTACGCCATGCCGCTCAAACCTGGGTCGAGACAAATCGTATCGAAACTTGCTCACTTCTGAAACTTAACCTCGCTCCCCATGAGCTCGGTCTCATAATTTCGCTTACTGAGCATGTATTGACTTTTGTATGTCTACCCAGTCATTTATGCACTTTGGCCCGCTGAAAGGCTTGAATTAGCGGCGCCCTTTCAGAAAGATACTTGTGTCGCCCGCTTGAGTGCATGCATATTAATCCTTGTAGGTTCGTCAGTGAGATATATTCCTGAATCACGGACCGTCCCGCTTCTGCGGCACTTTATGGCCGCGGGAGGCTCCTCAAGTTCAGTCGACCGACGCCCCGTCATCGCCATCTTGATGTCTTCCACGAGATCCGTCCATGGGAACCAAGCCAGGCATGTCAGAGGCATCCGAGTCGCTTTCGTCCATCTCAGGGTTATCCGCAAGGGGATCAGGAGTGGCAGCACCAGTCATCCACGCGAACGGCTGCAGCATCCGCCCCAGGGCACTCAGGAATCCACCTTGGCCAGCGCTATCAGCCGCTGCGGCAACCTCCTCCTCAAGCGCCTCGTCCGCATTGCCCCAAGCCTCGGCCTCGGGAGTCACATCAATGTCTTCTTCTAAGCCGCCAGCCAAGCCAGCTTCATTGAGCATGCGCAGCAGCTCATCAACTCGATGAGGAACATCTTCACCATTCAGTCCCTCCTGTGCTGCCCGCGCGTTCAGCATTTGTCGTAGCTCTTCGATTCGTACTGGCGGCAGACCGGGCCCGAAACCACCTCCTAGACCGGGCCCATCGCGCCGCCATGGGATGCCCTGCCATTCATTCGAGAATATGTTGGAATCCCGCGGCGGCGGGAGAGGGTCGTAGTCGAAGTTGGGCGAAGCGTGTAGCATGCTCGATGGCACGAGGCCCATCAGTTCCGGCGTGTTGTCCAGGTAGATGAAGCGACCGATGCTGAGCGGGACCTCTTGTGCAGGTGGCAGGGAATGCACGTCAGCCTTGTTGGCGATCTGACCAGCCTCCTGGAGAAGTTCGATTCCGTCGCGCTTCCAAATATCTTTGGCCATGTGGATGTAAAGTGACGTGTAGAGGTTGGCGTTGTCGTCGGGAGGCAGGACACCCCAGAATGGACGAGGCGTGTCGATGTTGACGGCGCTGCAGATGGCAGCGTAAAGCCACGGAAGCGTCTCCATGCCCTTGACAAGGTCGTCTAGAGCGCCCTTCTTATCGTCGAGCTGAAGTTTAGCAAGGACGCACGTCTGTCTGTGGTACTCCTTCATCGGCAAGTCATACTCGTCGCTGTTGAAGTATGTCGAGTTGCAGAGTGCGATCAGCCATTTGGCCTCGTATGCGTAGATGGCAGCGACGTGGGTAAAGTTCATCATGCCATATTCGTCCTTGGGCGAAAGACTCAGGTAAAGCTTGGTCCACTCCAGTGCTGTGTCGTAGGTACCCTTTTGCAGCAGGCTTTTGATGTAGTGATAGCCAGCTAGCCAGAACTGTCGATTTTCGGGTCGGTTGAAATCTAGTCGGGCCAGACCTCGCTCGAGCTTCTTCCTGAATGAAGACAGGGTGACTCTGCCAAAGGTGAAGAGAGCACGCTCGCATAGATCCCCCGCAAGCGCAGCATTGGAATCGTTCTTGGCCACTTTACTCGTCTGAATCAGCGAGTTGACGTGGTAGGGGTTCGCATGCAGGAAATGGACGATGCGCATAGGATCCATCGTATCCACCAGGCCGTAGAACTGCACTTCCAGCATGCCGTATGCCTTATCATGACAGAAGCGGTACTCGGTCGGCTCCACCCTCTCGTCCGTGACAGCCTCCATTTTCAGTCCACCGGCGGACGCCTTGGGCCAGTCTTCCTTGCCTTGCATAAAAGCATTCTTCCTCAGCACAACGTCCGGTATCTTCTCCCCGGGCTTGCCCTTCAAGAATGTCTCCATGTCCATCTGCACCTGGTGCGGCCCGCCCCTGCGATTCCGTCTCCGCTCGTCTCGGGTCTGGGCCTCTTCTTGATTTCGCACAGAGTCGATCGTCTCTTGGCCGAACATGGCGCGCAGTTCGTTGATGACCTTGAGGTGGTCGAAGCTGATGCTGAGCAGTCGCGCCAGCCTTTCATCGTACATGCTCTGCGTATTCTCTTCTTCCGTTTGACGTGCAGTCTTCTGTAGGTTCAGTTCCTTGAGTGCTCTGTCTATCTCGTCCTCGCCATCGTCTGGCTTTTTTGCCGCCTCTTCTGTCTGGGCGGCGGCTTTCTTCGCCTTCTTCTTTTTCTTTGGCTTCTTGCTCTTCTTCGCTGGCGCTGGCGCTGGTTCAGCGGGTTCGGGTTCTACCTCGTCCTCGTCCTTCTCTTCCTTGTGTTTTTCTGTGTCGGAGTCGGCGTCATCGTCGTCTTCAAGTGCTGCGAAGCCAGCAAAAGCACTGGTCCGAGGCTTAGGTGGCGCAATGTCTTCTCCCGAAGAGTCGTCCTCGTCATCGGCGACCGTCTGCATTCGCGCAAGCTCTTGCTGCTTTTGCAGTTTCTTCATCTGTCGGCTGGACATATTGGGCTGCCGTTCGCCGTTTCAATGCATGTGTTGAGCGAAGTGACGGGGGCAAGATAACAACGAAGGTGGTGAGGCACAGAAGTTTGCCGTAGTCATGAACCTGCACGCCGGCTGACATCATTGCAAGCGGCGAGCCGTCTTCGGCCCGCAGCGGGCTTGCGATTGAGGATGGGATGGTCTCAGCACCAACAAAACCCTCAACACTCCCGCTGCCCACAAGATTTGCCAGATCCGCCGTGTCAAGGACACTAAATTCCACCCAGCCCCCACGGGAAAAGGTAGGCAGGGGGACGTG
Source organism: Plenodomus libanotidis (assembly GCA_022609195.1). Taxonomy (NCBI): domain Eukaryota; kingdom Fungi; phylum Ascomycota; class Dothideomycetes; order Pleosporales; family Leptosphaeriaceae; genus Plenodomus; species Plenodomus libanotidis. Next base: position 68,082 of record JAGKQA010000036.1, read on the forward strand.
GTTGAACACGATGTGATCCAGCTCGAACAGCTGTCAACACCCAAGCGTTCCGCATTATACCACATGAGCAGGCATGGCTTCAGCCACGACAAGTAGGATTTCAGCAACACGACTTCACCTATTTACGCGCAAGGGAGAATGCACCCTCATCAGTTTAGTGCGGTCGTTGGAGGCATACCAATAAGCACTATCTTTGTAGTACGGACTCCCTCGGTCTCGATCGATGAATAGACGGCTAGAGATGCCATCTATACTATAAAAGACAATAACTTTTTGAAAATTAGCCTCTCCTTAGCTCCCTGACTCCAAAAATGGCAGACACCGACAAATCCAATGCTGTGATTCTCGTCACAGGAGCCTGGCATGTACCAGCCCACTACTCACAAGTCACCTCAGCACTGGAGGCAAAAGGCATCAGAGTACTCGCACCTCAACTGCCGTCGAACGACAACGCCGCTCCCGCCACCAAGACCCTTGCAATGACGTCGCCTTCATCCGCGGGATCGTGAGGGACGAGCTAGCTAAGGGCATCAAATTGACCGTCCTCGCCCACTCGTACGGAGGCGTAGTCTCTACCGCCGCGCTAGCTGATTTGGAGCTCACCACACACCTCCAGATCCTCTACATGGCCGCCTTTATCCCGCTAGAAGGCGAGTCGCTCATGGCCATCATCGGCTCCAAGCCGACGCCCTTCATCGACGCAAACATTGACCATGGAAACCTCGAGCTCCAAGGACCCGCTGAGATCTTCTACCAGGACGTAGCGGCGGACGAGAAGGCAAGGGCGCTGGAGTTGCTTGTTGTTCATCCTATTGCGGCGCAGTCAACAGGAATTGAGTGTGACTAGGCGGCGTGGAGGATAGTGCCGGTGAAGTGTCTGGTTTGCGAGCAGGATGCGGCGATGCCCGTTGGGTTACAGGAGATGATGATTAGGAGGGTGCGAGGAGCGGGCGTGGAGGTGCAGAAGTTTAGGTGCCAGGCTGGACATAGTCCCTTTCTGAGTATGCCTGAGCGAGTCGTCCAGGTCATCATGGAGATTCTGAGTTAATGTAGGAAGTGGCCTACTGCTGGCACTGAATGGATGCAAATACACGAAGATATCATGTTTTATTGCAGCTTCAATTTCCAAGCTACCACTCCGCTGTACTTGCCTCATGGGGTTAACCATGGTTTCCTGTTCAGCTGACGCCTGTTGAGCATGCTTCGTCTTCCGTGGCCTCGACGTTCTGCCATACCATCTTCTCGCCCAAAGCAGTAAGGTCAATAAATGCTCGAAAGTGCCATGTTGTCGCGCGTCGCCCGGCATATTACAACTGATCCAACTTGAAGCGGACTCCACAGTGCATCTTGCTGGCCACCGTGCACTGGAAGGCAAAACTGAGCAACATAATCAATTCTGCTGAGCAGAAATGCCATGCTTACAACGTCATTCCCCTTTCTTTAGCCCCAAATTACTCTGAGCTTTAGTCTTACACAAAGCCAAAGAACGGTGTTCCAACCACCTTCCCACTCCCATCAAACCTAACCCCCTCCCCCCTCAACAACACCCTCTTCTCATCCAGCGTAATCCCCTCCCCATTTTTCGGCCACGCCCCCTTAAATCCGCCCAGCCCGCCGCCCGTCGCCACAACCCGATGACACGGCACAGCGGGCGCAAAGGGATTACGCCGCATCGCGTTCCCGATCGCGCGCGGCGAGGAACCGAGGTGCGCAGCCATCAGCCCGTATGTGGTGACGCTGCCGCGCGGGACCTGGCAGAGGAGGGACAGCACGCGCTTTTGGAATGGTGTTTTGGTGGAGGCTGAAATGAGAGCGAGTTGCGGGGCCATTGATGGGGCCGCGGCGGATGGTGAGGGTGGTGGTGAGGTGTGCGACGGGGAGCTGGGCGCGCTGCGCTTGACGCTTGTGTTCGCGGCGTAGGTGAGGGTTTTCTGTATCTTTTTGGGGGTTTGAGGGGCGGATCTGTCGGTGGGCGCTTGCTTGCGCTTGGTTGATGCCATAATTGCTGGTGATGTGGTTGGTGGTGGCAAGCGTGTGCACGGGCAAGATTACAGGTCAAGCAGCTGTGCACTTGTTGTTGGGAGTAGCGGTGACGGAGTCGCGTGTCAGAGGAGCGAATGCACAAAATCTTTGTATATGAGCAAGCACGACGTCAAATTGCAAGCAAACGGACAAAAGTTTAGTTGCTCTGCTGCAAACGACTCACTCGGTGTGTCATTTGAAAGGGCGCCAACCGCGCGTTTCAGGGGATACATCGCGTAGTTACGTCATCAAAGGCGCGCGCTGTCAGGTGACTTGAACGAGGTTCCATTGTTCAACTCGTCTCTATGATTTTGGTACTTATAGCGTCGCGGAGGAGATAATTTTGAATCATAATGTCTGCTGCGCCCTTCGTTCGCCAAAGCTGTCAGCTGACGGCAACCCGCCGCTTCCATGAGGGTATCGTCCTGCCCAAAGCCTCGAGCATGTCCCGTCACGCCTCCTCAATCGCCAGTATCGACCTCCAAGTCCAGCTGCACACCATTGCTCACACCATAGTCCCCCAGCGTGATATGATCCTTGAACGGCCGTTCTCCCTGCCTCTTCAGTAGAATTTCGTGCGGCTCACGGCCAATCCTAGCAGCCACCATGACCTTGAACGACTTGATGTCGTCCGACGCAAAGCACGGTATGGCAGCCTTGGTACCCAGCCGGTCATTGACGTGCACGATGATCATCTCCTCGCCATCCGCAGCAGTAGCCGGCGCAGCCGGCGCGGGCGGAGCTTTGTCCTTCTTCTCTTTCCTAGGCTTTGACTCCCTATCGCGCGAGCGATCGCGGTTATCTCCTCGATCGTAGTCGCGACGAGGTGAGCGGCTGCGTGAGCGGTTTCGCCTCAAATCTCGATCGCGGTCGTCGCGCCTGTCAGGATGTTGGTAATCTCGGTCCCTGTTGTCGCGCCTGTCGGGGTGCCGGTAGTCGCGATCTCTGTCGTCCCGTCGGGCGTCGCGGTAGCTTGGCCGCGAGGCAGAGCTCCGATCTTCGTATCTTGAGCGAGGACCGTCGCGAGAGTCGCGGCGGTCGTCATCATCTGCGGGCGAGGGCTTCTGTTTCCATTTGAAGCCGCTGCTCTTCTTGGACTTGCGCGGGGGTGATCGTGATCGCGAGCGGGGCTTGTCTTGCGCTGCGGCGGACGCCGGCGCCGGCGCCGGCGCTGACGCTGCGTCCTCGCGGTCGGACATGATGTTTGGAAGATAAGTCGACGAGAATGAGTTTACTCGGCGGCCAGAGTGGCACGTTCAAGATGTCCTAAAGTCTGGGAAGAGTGGTGCGTGGAGGGCAGCGAACGGGTCGGGACGCATTGGCACTGCGAGTCTTCTGCAGGGGATCCCTGGCGGGTATTGGACCCGGACTTGACGACTATCTATGTGGAAAAGAGGCGGACGGCCGCACGCCTCTCCAGTCTCTTCCGTATTGCCTTGTGATGGATTTCCCCACGCAATGATGGCTTGAAATGCTTACTTTCTCTAGCATATTTGCTGCTCATATCAAAAGCACTTTCTAACAACTCTGTGCTCGACCCTTTCGACTTTCAATCCCAGTTCTCCATCCCGTCAACTGATCTGACTTAGATGGGTGCACAACGAAATATATGTGATATACATTCTTTTCAGCGATGATTAGTGATCCGTGAGCTTTTGTTGGGGCTTCCCATTTCTACAAGGAACACATGTGAGTGCTGTTCTTGTGTGGCTTCTGCAAGCTGCAAAGTACCCGCATAGAAGCAGGACAACCAGAAGATAAAAGCTGGCATCTTTGAATCCAAACACCCAAAATTCTTTGCATGACATTTATGATAGCCTTGGGACTATGTTCAGCCATCGTAAGAAGCCTAATTTCTATCACAAGCTTACTAATTGAGATATGGCAATTGTCAGACCGTCGGATCACTGGATTGCTGGATCGTTGAATTGCTGCACCGTTGGATCAGACCTCTCTCAGAACCCAGTATCATGGGCAACCAGCGGTCCAAAATGAGCTCCGATAAAATCATCATTCTGACAGTAGACCAGCAACCCTATGGCCTATTCTGGCTGTAATGGAAAACTCATGAGCTTCAATCCCTACTGGCTTGCGCTCACCGTCAACTAAAGAGCAGGGCCAGAGGTTTTTTCATTTGCAGGGTCAGCTGAGCCAAATTTCCACTGGTCACAATCTCAACAGCGGTGAACACGAACATGCGCCTTTGGAAACGTACGTTTTGGTAAGATCGTTGTGAGGACACCGGCTGCGGCTCGTGATGTCTTTACGAGGCTTGGGTGGCGTGAGGTAGATACGACCATCCTGAAGTCGTTGATTGTGCCGAGTGGGCGGGAAAGGGTGAAGGATATGTCCTGTACCGCAAGTGCTTCTTACTAAGAGAGTCCGGTGAATTGTTTGTATGTGCAGCTAACTAGGGACATGAAGGAGAGGTGGAAAACGAAAAGTCTACATACCTAGGTAGCATATCCACGCGCTATCAGATCACCGTATTGGTCACAGCGCAAATTTTGAATGCCCACCTATGGACGTGGATCGCAGAAGACACAGCCCTTCAAAATCTGTCAGAAGTGGAATGTGAGTACTAGGTATATTCGCATAGAGCGCGAAAAAGCCCTGGAGTCGGACGATGAATTTGGAGTAAGAAATTCTCAGCATAGCCCTGTGTTCTGAACGCACAGATCGCGCCGTCGAAGTCTGTCTAAAAACCTAACTGCGAGACACCAGGATGCAGCAAGAAATGAGCTCCTGTAATCTATTACATAAATTACATGTCTGTCTACTAAGTAGACAGTAAGGGCCGGTACTGCCACGCAAATCCCTGGAAAATAGGAACATTTTATGGAGGGTCAAATGCTTAGTAGAACCGTGATCTCATCTCAGTCTCCGATCTTGCAACACAGGCACAAGAGCAATCATACAGGTCTAGCGTTAGGAATATCACAACAAACTACTGTACGTCAGTCACCCATTCATCGATGAGGTCAATTTGCGATAGGAAAATGGATGAAAAAACGACAGCCACCTGAGCACTATCCGGTGGCCCCGGCTCTTTCTATCATCTTCACTACTCTCACGTTGGCCCCTTGTTTTGCGGCCCACAAACAAGACAGCCCTCTGTCGTCTTTGATTAACGGGTTGGCGTCCTTCTCGAGAAGGTATTCCACAGCATCCTCATGCCCATTATACGAATACATTGCCAAATACAGCAGTTCTTCAGGGTTTCAATTGAATCACTGTAGAATATAAAGAGGCAGCCCCTATAATGGTGAATATTTGACAACAATACTATCAGATCTATTCCAAACCAATCTTGAAAGCTACTTTGACAGCACCAGCTAATAACTACTACCCTCATAGCTTTCATCACTTACAAGTCTCATCTTCTACAATGAAGCTCATTTCCCTTTCACCTCTCTCCTTCTCTCTTCATTCACGAGGAGTGTTCTGGCTGGCCCAGTTTATGATACGTACCAAAACATCCAACTTCGAGATAAAAACGTCCCAATCTTGGCAGAAGCCAAAGAATTGATTAAGAAGCCTGTCGGGTTCTCAGCCTACGTCAGGAAAGGCCAGCCAGCAAAAGATACATCTGTCTTCTTCACATGTCTGGACAGGAATGACTGTCTTGCTTTCGCCGATTGGGCCAAGAAATAAGGCTTAGTGATTGTTGGTAACACCTGGAAGAATCAGAATCTCCAGAGAGGAGGACAACATAAGGGAATCGCAGATCATGAGTGGAAGAGTTTTCAAGAGGCATTTTCCATTTACTATGCTTCGGCTTCGGCAGGCAAGGCATATTTGGTCTTCCCGTATTCAGAGACGGTCCCTCGCGGTCGTAAGTCACCAGCTACTAGGCAATGCCAGCGTGACGATCGAGCAGAAAATGCTAAGTAGCATCAGGAATTTTTCGAGACGTTGAAGCTCCTGTTATGGAGTCGACAGGGAAAGTCACAGAGATTGTTTGGCTGGACCAAGCGAGGATACTTGCCAATGATGCAACTGACGACTGGAAGACAGAGACAAAGATCTGGTGGCAGAAGGGCCACTCCCTGCCAAGCTCCCCTATCGCTGTGGCCGCAGACGCAGAAGATATTGAGGAGTGTCTGGCACTTGGCGACTAGAAGTCCAACTACTTGAGGCCGATTAAGCGCTGGTACACTACCGATGGACGTGTGAAGGTGTGAAAAGGGGGTGGATGATGGGCGCTTCTGAGTTATCTAGGTAGTGGTCATGAGTTGGTGGCAAGCAGTCTCTGTCACTCCTCTAGCATAACCGCTATTTATTCCATTTCTTATAGCCTGGCCGTTGACTCCTCTTCCAAAGCCGGCCACGCAAATGCTAAGAGCAACCTGAGCTGCTTGATCGATTGTCGTCCAACTCAACAGCGGGTGCGGTAATCCTGCTTGCGTAGTCCGCTCCCAGGTGAGAAAATTTGTTTGCATCTTTTAATCCTGCCTTGGTCGTCTCGTTGCTAGGGAACGGCCGTTGTCGGGCGTTCAATAGAATAATCAAACACCAAACAAACCTCACACTTCTGGTCAAGCCGCAGACCCTGGTTTGGCCACAATCTTGCTCCCTGAGCCTTTTTGATGCCAAGCTGATAATGCCGAAGAACTGGCTGGGACCACCAATTCGCCAATCTGAGCACTGGAACTTGCCTCTGCGAGAGGCGAGCTGCGCCAATCTTTGTTGCTTGATCTTAATATTGCAACATCTGCCCCATAGGCCAAAGTCTCATTGTTATTCGCAACACTGCTTGGGGGCCTACACGCAAGAGATCTTGCAATGGCGCTCGCAATCGCTCCCATTTCAAATAGACGATATTAGCCACAAAGCCCCAAGAACTTTTCAAAGACATGCCAGTAAACCACCGGTTCTTCAAAGTTCCCAAATAACGTCAAGTACTTCAATTGTGAACTTTGTAAAACTTTGTTATTAATCAAACAAGATGAACACCTAAAAGTTTGCAAAGTTATCTACTAATCCCTACCTAGATTAAGAAATCAATGAAAATATATAATTATAATGAAGTAGATACTATAACAGTGATTAATATAGTAGAGTAGTAAGGAATTATGTATGGGAAATTGTCACAGCTTACGTATTAGAGAGCAAATGGGCCATGTCGCCAAGAGGCTATAGAGTCTACCAAGTGCTATTGGTAACTCTCTCTCTAATCATATACATCCCGTCACAGAAATCAACTTTCTGGTTGCGCATAGTTGCGGATTTCGGACTGGATTTCGGGCTGAACAAACTTCCCCAAATCTTTGTAGTATATATACGCTATTGTAAGACAAGTGGCAAGGCAATCTGGCCGAGTGGTCTAAGGCGCTACGTTTAGGAATACTCGCAAGAGTATTACGAAACCCGTAGTCCGAAAGGGCGTGCGTTCGAATCGCACGGTTGTCATTTTGCGTTTTGTTCTCATTTCTTTTTTCATCGTAGCCTTTTTTTCAACATTTTGTACAGAGTACCACCTAAAGGCGTATGCCTGTGTATTAAGTACCTACATTGGCTGTATAGCGAATTTTGAACTCAAATTTCAATAAATCTAGAATGCATTATGGAACTAGCTTTATTATTTCAACTTTGTCGGCTATACGGATGTATAGATAGACCTTGTTAAGTGTACCTTCGTTTGATATAGTGATTGCTATATTATCGCACTTAAGGGCTGTATTCAGGATTTTAGACTTTCGAAAGAAACCACTGGGCGAGACGGCGTATGATTAATTTCCTATCAAGCACCGCAAGAAACGGCACTGAAGACTCAGCTGCACCCACAGAGGGTTGACATGACTTTATAATCAATGAAAATGCGAAAGAGATGATACAAATGGAGCAATGGTCCAACAAGCTATTCGAATTACAACGTTGAGCTGCGGGCAAGCTGCGGGCTGTTTGTACGGCATTGGGCTTACCGCAAAATGCTGAGCACAATGTGCTGGTATCCGCCATAGGGGAACGAATATTCGTTACAAAATAGCTGCAATGATGGCGTTGAAAGTTGAGAGCGGGCTGGTTGCATCATTAAAGACGTGCGAGCATGGTGATTCTGGCCAGTATGGACGCTATGCTAGACGAGGACGATATACAGTAGTTCCCCCAGAAATAGCATATGTGGATATTTTGGCAGGTACCAATGGATAACTGTAATGATAAGGAAATACGGGGCTCCCACTTTATTCTTTGGTGGCAGATGCGGTCAAATAGCATATAGCATATGCTTTTCTCGAAATGCCCCACATGCTATTTCTGGGGGAACTAATTTATGAAGAATTAAGAAGATAGGCACGAGTGACCTATCTGGTTGGTATTTCCATATCTGCGTCTGTGTCTGCGAAAAATGCTCAAATCAGACTGTAAATGCGTATGCTTCTTAGCCATCTCTAGCAACTCCAACAGACATGCTCATCAATCCCCATTGTACAGCGCCGCCAGCTAATCACTGAGCCGTCAACTCCGCGACTCTCCTCTCCAGCTCCGGCACCTGCCGCAACAGCACTTCCAAATCCTCCCTCTCATCCTCCAACTTCATCCGCCGATCCGCATCCAGCTTCGTAAACACATAGTTCCCCTGCCCATCAAACTGGAGAATATGCGTGTGGTACTTCCACAGACTCCGCCGATGGCTGACCGTCATCAGCGTGATTCCCAGCGCCTTGGCGTTATCGTACATGACCTTCTCCGTCTCGAGCGTCACCGAGCTCGTGCACTCGTCGAGGATCGCGTACCGTGGCCGATGGTAGAACAGCCGCGCCATCGCCACGCGCTGCTGCAGCCCGCCCGACAGCACATCGCGCCACTCGGCCTCGGCGTCCCAGCCGTCCGCGTAGAGCGTGACGAGCTGCTCGAGGTTGAGGAGCTTGAGGATCGCGAGGAGGTCTGCGTCGGTCACGCCCTTGGCACGCGTGGCGCGCAGCCCATCGGGGTAGGTGATTTGCTGGCGTAGTGAGCCGCGGGAGAGGTAGGGCCGCTGTGGGATGTAGAAGATGTCGGTGAAGGGCGGCTTGTGCACGGTGCCGCCGTAGACGGGCCAGAGGCCGCCGAGGATGCGGAAGAGAGAGGATTTGCCGCAGCCGTTGGGGCCGACGACGAGGAGGTGATCGCCGGTTTGGAGGGAGAATGTGAGGGCACGGATGAGGACGTCGCCGTTAGGGGAGATGATCGGACTATTTTGGGTTAGTGAGATATTGGATAGGCCGATGTGGGTGGAAACTTACACGTCGATGAACTTGATGTCCTTGCTTTCAACAACCGTGCCTCGGCCCTTAAGCACGGCCTCGTTGTCTTCAGTTCCTGCGCTCGAGACAAGCTTCTTCTCGAAGTGGCCCTTCTGTATATCCTCCATGACTTCAAGGAGCGACGAGACCCGAGAGGTATAGCCCGCCAGCTCCATAATCTCCCTGTACGAGAACATAATGCGTCCAAAAGCATCAGATGCGCCCAACAACATTCTTCGATTGGTGACAAAGCTCTCCGTCCTGTTGCCCATATCCTGAGTGATAGCCCCGGGCAGCTTCACGAACACCGGCACACTGCAAAGCACCAAGCCCAGCGCACCCCAAATGTACTTGATTACATAGTCCTCCATGAATCCATGGTAGAAGCGTCGCCGCAAGATGTAGTTGACGTGCTTGATCAGGGTGAAGTAGCCCTTGTCCAGTGTATCCTTCTCAACCTCGTGACCAGCGTATAAGGCGACCTCTTCGGAGTGGTCGATTAGTCGCGAGTGCTGGAAGCGGAACTCGCCTTCGAGCCTTGCCTCGTCCGCCACGTATTTGCCGAAGGGAGGTGTGAGAGCGCGCATGACATTTGCGGAAAGCTGGACGAGGAGAGACATGAACATAACACCCTCGCCGCCTACGCTGTTGGACAGCGACCACGTGTATATTGTCTGCGCACTTCGTGTCAACAACGGCATTCATCATAGAGTAAGACCACCAGTCATAACTCACCATGTCTAGCAACGGCTTCGCCAAATTGCTATACAGCTCCGCTAAACTGCTCGAGAACTTTGCTATGTCCACCGCAATCAGTTGATCGGGATTCTTTATCCTGTCGTCCAACGCGGAAATCCCATAAAACGTCAACTGGCTCAAGTACTTGTCATGTATATGGTGCGTCAGCCGCGTGCGGTACTTCAAGCTCAGCTCGGCCTGATGCCACGACAGCATCGAGTTCGTAAACGTCGCAGGCACAGCAATCAGCATCCACCACACTATGCGCATCAAAAACTCCTTGCCATTGCCCTTGACAAGCGCCTTGACGATCGCGCCGTCCATGGCCGCGACCTTGAGCGAGATCAGCGTGCGCACCACGAGAAAGACGCTGTGGCTGATCAGCAGGCGCGTCTCCTTGCTGCGCCAGCCCGGCACGACGATGCGCAGCAGCCGCAGTAGCTGGCGGAAGAACTCGCGGTTGAGCTCGACCTTCTTCTTCTTCTTCTTGCTGGCGGCTTCATCGTCGTTTATGGCGGTTGTTGTCTTGGGCTCGGCGCGCTCGCGCCGGGACGCAGCTTTCTGCTCTGCGATGGCGTTGCGCACGCGGTTGATGAGCGCGATGAAGAGGGTTAGGTAGATGGCGCGGGAGATGCGGGTGCGGTGTTTAAGGTAGAGGGAGGTGAGGTGTGATATGATGGTGCGGATGGTGCGGTCGCGCTGGCTGGGGTGCGAGAGGGAGGCGATGAGGAGCTTGGATTGGGAAGCCATTGTGGATATCTATTCGAGCCAATGTACAGCTGTGTGCTCGACCGGGTTTCGATGTATTCGAGGCGAAGGGCCGCGAGAGAGTGGACGTGGCTCGAACCAGGCTCGGGCGGGTCTGATTCCGCGAGTGGATTGACCACAGTCGACCAGACTCCTTACAGCGACTGAATAAGACGGTCGATTTGAAGTAGAGCTAGTCTGGTGGGCACAGCTGTCGGCGCAGTATCATGCTCGACGTGCATTCAACTAGGTCGGTAGCCCTTATGCAAAGAGTGAGTGTCGTCGGGCTGGGTGACATGGACTGGCGGAGGAATCGTTCACCTCGGGCTCTTTGCAAGTCCCACTTGACTTGTCGGCCGCGAATCTCCGGGCGATCATCCCCGGACTCGCAGCAAAACCTGGGGAAGCACGAAATCCCTGTCCTTTTGCATGTGAAAGCCGAAGCAAGGAAGGTGGCGGTGCAGCTTTCAGCCACACTCGCAACGCCTCACCTTTTCAGATGCTCATTCTCACCACACTTGACCCGCGAAGTTGAAGCCTAGCACACGATGTTTCTTCGAACCCTCAGATGTCTGCTCGCAGGCATATCTCTAGTCGCGGGCAACACAGAGAAGACCATCTTTCTCGGCCCCGAGACGGTCAATATCCCCGCGCACAGCACCTCCCTCGCTGCGCTCAACGTCGACACACTCACGCCCGAGAACTATTCTGTAAGGACGCACCTCGGCGCCGTCTTTGCTACGGGCGACTTCCCAAAAGGCACCGAGACATGGCTCATATTAAACAGCCTCACCGAGGGCCAGCGATATGAGGTGCGGGTGTGCTGGATGGCTACTGTACGTCTCTCCACCCGCTCCATGATGTACCGGTAAGTGACGACGATGCTAACGCTGTACTTTCCCAGCAACCCACAGCCTTCGACATGGAAACATACCCGCTAGATAGAGTCTTCGAGACCCCAGCACTCATAACCTCACTCTACAACTACTCCACCTCCCGCTCAACTCCTACGTCCTCACCTCCCACCTCTCTCACCCCAGAACACCTCGCCTCCGTCCTCCTCCTGCGCATCTCCGCCGCCGCCGACTACTTCACCACCAACGCCACGCTCATGGCACACCCAGAGCCCGTGCTCGTTGACATCATTCTAGACCCTTTCATCGGCAATGTTCTCCCGCGCTCGCTCGCGCCGACAGTGGGGTATGTCATTGCCGTGGCGCTGGGGAGCTGGGTGTTGGCATGGACCGTGGCAGTACCGGCGCTGAAGGGATTACTGTTGAGCGGTGGGAACGTCGAGGAGAAAAAGACGCAGTAGTCTCAACAGGGCTATGTGCATTCCAGGATCATGCGGTTCTGTGCAAGTCAAGGGGTGAAGGCACGGGAGTCTCGGGTGACCCATGTCATGCTACTGTGCCGAAGACATGTCAAAAGAGACTGTTCATCTATGTCATGGCCCAGGCACTCACGTCATTGTCATTGAATGCACATTTCATGTTCCGCACCAGCGTGCCACTCGATTGAGCACTGCTGTTGTGCGGGATAATCTAGTAGATGGATAATATGGATCGCTGGGGACAGACAAACAAACACTACAGTACCTTTAGCAAGAGCACGATCAATCGCCGTAATTGGCCACACGACAAGACCACTCATTGTTGAAGGCCAAGCAGTGGCTTGGCAGCAACCCTCAGCCGGGTTATCAAAGCTCCCTAATGGCATACTCGTCACAAGAAAGTTTGATGCTCAGACAGAGCGCATCCCGAGCTGCCACACTACGGTAGCAGGTGGCCGTCCGCCTCCTCATCATATACTAATCATATGTCCCGGCCCGTCTCCATATGTATGACAGCTGACGCCAATCTCGTGCAGACGGCGTCGAGATCACAAGCAGGCATACTATGAACTATGGCAGCACTCGGCGGTTCGTACAGTTTCCGACTCGAATTGTATGTTTACCGTACTCGCTATATCTGATGCTGCGATAGATGCGACAGCACGGACTCAGCCAGACAATTTGCTGCAAGATATAATAGACCAAAGAATCTAGTCCTTACCTAGGGGCATAGATCCCAGAATGCATTCTGTGCTTTGATCGACCGGGGAGCGGCAATCGGTGAGTGAGATACGAGGGATTTTTGCAGGTGGGATAGGTGTGGGGGGGACAATCGCGTGCGGGATAACCGCCCGTGAATAAACATCAACGTCTATACGCTACAGAATGATAACAAAATGTAAAGTCCCACAGAACAGGGCCTCGGCCGTGACCCTCTCTCTCCCTGGCGGCGTGTCCCGCTTCCTTGGCGTGCTTTTTGAGGGCGGGTACGAATGAGAACGAATCTCCACGATCGTGGAAGCGTTTTATCACATGCTGCTACAGTCAAAAGTCCGGTTGGTGGTAGTTTGGAATCGCAGCTTTTCGACGATCATCAACCTGATCAGCATCGTCGACGTCAGGTCGTCGAGGCAGTGTGTCTGCAGTCAAAGGCTTGTAAGGTGGTTTGGCGAATCGAGCGACTCGTCGAGTTGCGGGATTCAAGGCAGTGCAGCACGCACTCTCTCTTTCTCTTTTGTCCTGCCTGTCTAATGCGGCGCATTGGCCCCATAATTGTTGTACGACACCGAGGGATTATACGCGTAACCCTGTTGTTGTCCGCCGTACGATGGTGCTTGCTGCTGACCGTGTGCTCCGCCATGATGTGGCTGGCCATACTGCTGCTGCGGCGCATATTGTTGTGGCGGAGGACCTGGTAATTGTCCTTGCTGTGCATAATTGTAGCCTTGTGAATGTGCCCCTTCGTAGCCTCCATTTGGCGGCGGAGGAAAACTGGGTGTACTGTGCTGTTGCGGCGCTTGGTTGTACTGGTGCTGCTGTTGGGACGGCGCGTGGTAAGAGGGAGTCGAGTGTGACTGGGCATTCGCGGGTTCATGGTATAACGGTGTTTGCGAACCTTGGGGCGCATGTTGATTTGGCTGATGGGACATAGTTGAAGGATTGTAGGACGCTGGGGGCGCGGAGCCGGTGTATCCGCCTGTTTGGCCTGCGTTCGAGTAGCCAAAGTTTTGATTCTGCTGAACACACGCATGTTAGCTCTGTAGGGGTATCATCGATGGAGCAAGTGACGCACCGAGCTCTGCGACTGTCCACCAAACATGTGCGCGACACCACCCATTACGGAGCCCGCGAGGCCTCCGGGATTCTGATGTTGTGAAGTCTGTTGTCCACCGTGATAGTTTTGTGGTGTTGACTGCGGTTTGTTTCCAGAAGAAAAGAGATTCGACGCCAGCTGGCTTGCGAGTTTCCCGCCAATGCCACCGCTGCTCGATCCATGATTGCCAGATGCGCCGTAGTTTCCAGATGAGCCTGAACCGCTATGTGTGAGGCCACTGAAGACCTGGCTCGCAAGGTTGCCGAGTTGATTATTGGAGCCCCCGCCGTGGCTATTGCTGCTTTGCTTGCCACCGCCGAGGAGCGCATTCATTGCGATTGACTGGTGGAGCCTATGATCAGCATGCTGCCACCAGCGAACGTTGCCGAGCGTCGCAAAGTGGATTGCTTACCCCAAGACCCCTATCGCCTGCCGGTCCATCGCTCATGCCCCTCGCATTACCGTTCTCGTCGGGCATGACGGGCTCCATCCTGCCGTCGGCGTGCTTAACGGTCTGAGACCCGTCGGGGTGGGTGATGAGCTCGGGCTGGCCTCCGCCGGGGGCGCCGTAGGGGTGTTCGGCGACGGGAGCGGGTGTGCCGCCGCCGACTGGGGCGGCGGTGGTCGGGATGTCCCACTGCGACACGCCGGTCGAAAGTTGAACGTAGTAGTACTTCTTGCTGTTGGCGTCCCACTGCGCGATCCACCCGGCCGGGAGGTGCGGCGGGGCTTGTGTTGGGCCCTCGCCGCCCGGAGAACCTGGAGCTTCCATGGTGTGCGATTGTCGTCCTGTAGTTTTCGAGAGCAAGCAAAACGGTTGCGAAGAGCAGAGCGAAAGGTGGGAGGCGAGTTGATCAAGGTGTCGTGGGGGGACGAGACGCGGCGTAGGGTTGCAATTGGGCGGCGTTGGTTTGGCGCTGATAAATCGCGCCGGCTGATACGTTCGGGATCCTGAAGCCCGGGCTACTTTTGGATCGTCACCTTGGCAGGTAGACAGTCAAATCTCACGGCGAAATCACAGTTGTAAACATATAAATGCTGAATTTGAGGTACAGTCGACAGAAGGCAAAGTGCCCAAGACGTGAGAAATATCCTAGCTGCTTGCCCGAGTCGGGGCCAAGAGTCCAAAGTCAAGAGACGCAGTTGGCAGGGTCTGGTGAGCACACCTCAGCCCCACCATCCTGGCTGAGGACCCTCCTGGATCGCCTGTCAGGCCTCAACCTGTCAGGCCTCAACCTGTCAAGCCACACCATCTGCGCGCTGCCTTTTGCCACACGAATAAGCGAGTATTGTGGTATCTCATTGGTAATTACTTTGCTGTCGCGAAAGTGCTCGCGGGACTATGAACTTCGGCCTTTGAGCCTATGGCACTGATCATACGAGAACTCATCGGCCACTGCATCGAGAGCGCATAGCCACGGGCCAGCGGGCCTGAAAGTCCGGCCGAGCCCCAGGTCAACGGCGTGACTATGAGACAGATGTTCACGTCTGATTATATGTGGAACAACCATTACGGTACAGTCATCTAAACGCCGATTGCTCGCATACAGTCGCATATGGGGCAACGTGGGAGACCATTGTCCGCGACCTAGGCAAAGGGGGGGGGGTAGCAGGATGACATAATGCATCGACGGGACGCCGACCCCAAAGTCCAGATTTCCATGTAGATTATACATCATCCTTTTGTAGTGAAAGCGATTCCTTGATCAACTTTTCACGATTACTATAACCGCCTGCGTTGCTTATACTATGGACGCTCAACGCTTTCTCCGCTTCTCAGAACTCCCTCGAGAACTCCGAGATGAGATCTGGAGGCAATGCCTACCTCATCGCGTCGTCGAACTCGATCTGCCCGACGTAGACTGGTATTTCAACGACGGCCCTCCTGAGCACCGCCCATGCGAGCTATGGCTGACATCCTGGCGGAACCGCAACATGCCCATCATCACTCGGGTGTGCAAAGAAGCAAGGCAGATCGCGTTCGAGTCAGGCAGTCTATGCACGTTTCCCCATCCCTCCACGTTGTCTTCCATCTCGGACGACCGCCAATTCTGGGTTGACAAAGCGAGGGACACGCCGTACTTACACTGGCACAAGTTCCTATTCGAGCCGGTCAACAATGTTGGGGCAGATCCTCTGCAGCTCTTGGTCGGACTAAGCTCCATGATGCACACCCCGTCTATCACCGCTGACCTTCTCGACTCTATCGAGCGCAAGGACCGGCGTCAGATCATGCGTTTGCTACAGAATCGTCCTAGTTGGTCCGTCTGCGGCGCCTTTGTATGGATTCACGCAACCGATAAGGCAGCGATCCTTGAGTCTGGGCTTTGGGGCTTGTTGGGTGAGGAGGGCATTGCGTTGGTCGACGCCCGCGATGCCACACGAATCGCTGCGTTCCGCCAATTCTGGCAGACCTACGGCACGCAAGAGGACGTTGAGACGAAAGGCTTCTTCGAGGCATGCGTTGGTGACACCCCAAAGATCCATTATGCCGAGACCCCCGAGGAGTACTTGCAAGATCTAGAAGTTAGATGGCTGCATGATTCACTACCCTTCGGACATGTCAATGTCGGAGCCGCCACACAGCTCTATAGAGAGGTCTGGCTTACGACTCCGCAGAGTTTTGATGGCAGGGAGGATGATCCGCGACAGGCTGACTATGGTCACTTACCCGGAAGACCGTTTGCAAGGCAGCTTTGGTCGCCAAAGCGTGATCACCCTTGGGTGCAGGAGCTCTTGTCTGAGATGCCCGAGTTTCGTCCAACGGTCATGTTCCGGCTGTGTACGGGAGACTGCTCATCGAAGGCACACCTGGATCACGAGCACAATGACCTCCTCTAGGATTGAGAGGAGAACGAGGCATAGCCTTTCTACGCTCATGATTCTGAGAAAAGATGTCTCAGCATGCAATCTTATTCAAATATTTGCAATTGGGCATTATGTCTCCTTGCACGAAATCAAGATTCAATATTTGTTCTAACGCACATATCACTCATAGTAGCCGACCGATTTCGATTAAGATCGTGAGTGTAACTTTTGGACAAAATGCGGGTCTTCGGTACAACATGTTACTTCCCCGGGTCGTTGCACACCGTACAAAAGCCTAGACAGTATCCTAGTGTGCGGTTTTGGAGAAGCTGCCTCGTCTCACAAGATCCTTTCCTTCACTTTGTTCCCGTCTTTGGCTGTCGCCACTTATCACGCCAGTCTTTCCTATGCTATGCTGCCTCCCGCGGGTGCTGCTGCTCTCCTCCAACATGGCCTCGAAGTCCTGATGAGACCAAAGCATCGGCAGCATCACCTCCTGCGCACTTCTAGCACGCCACAGAACCGACCCGTCGCGCCATGCTTCCGCCGCATCCGCATCATCAAAAGCGAAGCTGAGGCATGCTCCGTACTTGCCTGTTATTCGCCATTGTGCCCGCTCACGATGCGCCTCTGCAGGCACGTCCAGCTGGACGCGCACCGAGTTGGAGTTAAGCAAGCGTGGATGATAATCAAGGCGGTGCTCGGTGGCTTTTATGCAATCCAGGAAATCGAACGCCGATTACTTGTGCGGGAAACTCATCGTCAATGTGCTGTCGAGTGACAGTCCCACGGTTAAGTGGTATTTGGTGCTGGCTTTACAGTCGTCGGCCATTGTGGCATTTTGAGACGGTGATGATGTAGTCTATTTTGAACAGTTCGAACAGTCAGTGAGAGGTCTAACATGTATGTGGCTTGGTAGGAATACATCATCTGCGCTGGCTTTTGCGAGAAGGTCGGTAGACTTAGCGTCGCCAAAAGAGACTCACCCTTCGGAAACCTTCGAGCAGGAGGGGGAAAGCTGTCTTTCCATCACATCCAGGCTTTACCGAACATCACTTCTATGTGTGCTGTGATCGCAGACTGTGCAGCGGGGTAATGCTGTCGAGTCCATCCACTTCGCTTGAGCAACCGTAAAACGCCTTATGAATAGCACTTCAAGAATTTTGCATGGCTTTCCCAGTTCTCGCAGATTCGGCCTGCAATGACAATTGGTGGCGGATGTATAGTATGTAGCCGCATAGTGCGGCATAAGGTGGCTGGCTGACTGTCGGCAGCTGGATTTCGTGTTCAGCACTCGTTGGACACTTGGACGTGCTACGAAGTCCAAACGTCAATGCAGCCTCTTCCAAATGATACACCACTGTTTTGAAGCCTACACTTGCTGAGAGTGCTGCTTCGCGGATCTGTCGACGTTGATCGAGATGTTGAGGCGGGTCTTCACCAAGGTGACGCTTGCAATGAACCTGTCGCACAGAGCAAGTGTTTACCTAACCATGGCTTCTTCGTAAAGACCATTCCACTGAGTGGATGTTGACCTTGACCTAGCAGGGAGGGATACTCTCCGCATCACTGAGGACTTTGAGCCATAGTCATCAGGTTCGCAACCGCCGATTCCTGTGCCGCCTTTGAGTCGAACCTCTATGCAGGCATCAAAGAATTCTGGTGTGAAGGACACGTCGACAGAGTAAAATGACCCTCAGGCGCGATTGTTCCTGATCGTTTAGCTGCGTGACCTCGGATGGCTTGCAGGCTTAGCGCCAGCTAAGCATGATCTTCCCAAATCGACAATTTGGATGCAGACTGGCCAGCAAAAGCATGGAGTCGCTGCTGCACGTCCGTCTGCCGGGGTTCCGTCACGAGCAACATGGAGCTGTTTTTACATGGTCCACATTTGAAGCAATCCTGGAGTCGGACGAAGAAGCGAGAAGAAGCAGACAGCGGCGACGTCGTTCTTGACACCGACAAGTCGGGACCATGGGTCGTAGATCATCACATCCGCAGTCCCATTCAGAAGATACTGCCTTCTTCATTCGAACGACCCCAGCGACAATTACTATCCTCAATGGGGAGTCAAAAGCCAATATCACAAGCGGACTGGCGCCTTGATGAGCTTGGACATCCAGAGCGCACATTTCGCGTCAGCCTCGCCGAGATGCAGCGAATGAGCCTGCGCAAGGTGCAGGTTGGGTGGGTTAAAAATGCGGTGACCATGTATAAGACCAAAGTCGAATCGGACAAGTGAGAAAAAGGACCTGGCTGAGTATAATATGTCACATATCTTCTTTCTTCATTACTCTTGAACCCCTCTGTGCTGACATGAGCCCAGTACAGGCGATGAAGGACTACGACTATATGATGGAATGCAGCAAGCGACCACGCGACAACTTTCTTACCACTGGTGAGCGCAATGACGACCATTACGTGACGGGAAGAGTCAGCGGCAAGGTCATCGATGGCTACGCTTCGCTTGACAGCGTGGACAAGACGCACCCAGTCGGGCCATGAGAGTATGATGGCCGACCGATAGGAGGAACACGAAATAGCACGACAAAAGCGATGTCACTTCAGGAATTCCGCAACCGCCTGTTTCTGGCCACTGCTGGAGCGGTCCTACTGCTAGCACCAATGTGGCTGATGGTTCTCCACGAGACGCTGTACACGGGCCTCATCACGACCACTGTGTGTGTTGCTATTTTCGGGCTTATCGTCGTTGTGAGGCTGGAAAAGCCCATAGATATACTCTCGTCCACTGCCGCGTATGCTGCTGTACTGGTGGTCTTTGTCGGCTTGACTACTTGGGCCACTTGAGTCGGATGGGCAAGTGCTCATTGGGGTGAAAGCACGAGAGTTCTCGCATATGCGTACGGCTCTCCCGTCCTGGGAGAATTCTCCCAATTTCACGCTGTCCCGTCCTTGTGACTTCAGATCAATGGCGGCGTGACCGAATTCACCCATGTGGCCACAATCTCGGAGTGGTCACGACAGATGGCAAGGCTTTTCCGCGTCTCTCAAGTAAGGACTATTCAATCCAATGCACATATACCGAGTACTCCAGCGATGACTGTCGCGTTGTCATGACCCTGTGACAACTTAGGTCCTCGGCTCCAAGCAGACCTTCAGATCAACCTTTCTGATGATTGTGACCCACTTCGCCTTAGGCTGGCACACCAATTTCAGCTAGAAACCGCGCTCGCGTCAATCATGATATACTGTGAACTATTGTGCGAGAACGCGGCCAGGGTCACGCCAGCACTCACCTTGAATTCCATGATCATAGCAGTGATCAGCTTTTTCATCTCGATCCTCGCCAGATGCCGACCCATGCAGATGCGCGGTCCATGAGAGAAAGCCATGCTCGCCATTTCCATCTCCCTTCGCCTCTGATCCGTGGCCTCTAGCCACCGCTCAGGCCGAAAAACGTCCACGTCAGGACCAAACACCGCCGCGTTTCTCCCAGTGTCGCTTGATGCTACCGAGACATCTGTGCCCTTGGGAATCGGAGTTCCACATATGATTGAGTCGTGGGTTGTGGTGCGCTCGATGTTGCCTGCTGCGATGGGTGTGTGACGCCTAGTGGGCTCACGTCAGTTATCGCGACTCTCCTGACTCCGGTCTCAGACACAGGACAACTCACAAGCTCTCTTGAATGACAGCATCCAGGTAGGGCAATGAAGCAATATCCTTGAACTGCGGTGGAGAACTCAAGCCGGCAGCCAAAATCTCCTTCTCCAGCGTCGCATACACCTCCGGATGCGTAAGCAGATTGGCCAAGATATGGCTCACCGACAACGAAGTCGTCTCAGCCCCAGCATGAATCGTCGACACAGTCAGCGCAAGCACATCACGAGGCGCAATAGCCTGCGGATTCTTCTGGCTCGCAGCCAAATACCGACCGATGAGATCGCGGCCTCCAACATCCCCACTCTCCTTCTGCCTCTGCACAATGCGCTCCATCGCAAGCTTCACCAGCGGGCTCGACGTCCGCTTCACACGCTGCGACAGCTTGCTTTTATACAACCACGTCTCCAGCGTGGGCAGCAGCTGCCAGTCGCACCAGTGGCCGAAGCGCGCCAGCGACCCGGCGTAGACGCCGTCGATGTCGGCGCCGGCGTGCAAGTAGTTGCGGCTGTCGCTGAAGGCGAGCTGCGAGAGCGTGTCAAAGGTCCAGAGCGCTAACCAGTGGTCCATCTGGATCTCGGCTTGGCCGCCGCGGGCGATTCCTCGCAGGCGCTGGATGAGGAGGTCAAGCGTGCCGTCGATTTGGTCTTCTTGCTTGAGCCATGTGTTTTGGGAGAAGTCAGCGGATATCTGGCTTTTGATGGCACTCATGCGCTTCTCGTCGCGGATGGTGACGAGTGTGGAAATTTCCTGGCCTTGTGCGAACTCTACCATGGGTTGGTATGAGGGTGCCTAGACGAGTGTGAGTGCTGGGTCAATATGTGAGTCTGGGCTTGGTTGTTCTGCTACCGACCTTTGGGAAGACATCCTTCGTGCTGTAGATCTCAGCAATGGCAGCCGGAGATGCAAAGGAGACGCGGTTGGGCCCCCATCGCACCACGGGGCCGTACTTCTCGTGTAGCTTGGGGACGAGCTCGGGAACGTGCGACCCTCGCCATATCTTGCTCTGAATCCACACATCCGTGATGGCTGGCAGTAGTGGCCCTGGGATGTGTCTCAGACGGTTGTATCTGACCAAGACGAAAGCTACGAGAGTGAATGGCACCAGCCAGAGCAGTGTCGAGGCGGTCAGTATCTGAAAAGTCATTGTGATGGTAGGTGGCACGTTGTTTCCCCGCTGCGTGCGGAGTTTCATGGACAGCAGCACCAAACTCTGTCTCAACTTTATAAGTGTTGGCTATAGCTCCAACAAACGGCATGATCTGACCCGAGGAGAATCTAAACTAATTCACGTCCGACACGCCGCATTGCGGCATGCCTCCTTTCTGTGCTACGTGTCTTCCAGGCAGAAGAATTTAGCTGGATTACATGCTGAGAGACACTAGCTATCAACTGACAAGTCGGGAGTGACTGCACACAAGGTTGTGTAAAGCTGGAATAGTGACTTGGCAAATAGTACAGGTCGTCGCTGTCGAGGTCTGCTGGACTTGTGCATGAGGCTTGCCAAGGGCCAGCCACAGCATCAAGTCGAGGATCAGGGAACGACTTGCACCTGGTCTCACAACGAGTACACGGCTGAGTGAGAACCCAGGCGATCATAAGAAGAGTTTGCTTACGTTCCGACGACTTCGTAGGTCTACTGCTAGACCGTCGCTGCGGCACCGAATCATCACAAAGCACTTGTCTACTAGGACAGTCAACAATGTCCATCTCATGAGGGTGACATGTCCGGGAAGGAGAGACGGTCAAGACGTAAGCGCACCCACTTTTCCGTAAATGAGCAACTTTATCATGAGAAGTGTCAATGAAATTGTTGATAGTGAAACTAAGCAGGCGATGGCGCATTTCAAATGCTCTACAACTAGTCTCTATATGCAACGAATAATATAGTCTCAAACACCCGGACCCTCGGGCGTCACTCAGGGGCTAGCCCATCATATCTCCACGCCAACCTCCCTCTTCACCTGCTCCAACTCGACAGTCTCAAACTCCCGGACCTCAGGCGTCGCTTAAAGACTCGCCCATCACATCATCTCCTCGCCAACCTCCCTCTTCACCTGCTCCAACTCGCGCGCCATCACCGCCGCCTTCGCGCTCTCCAACTCAGCAGCCATTTTCCCAGCGACCTTGGCATTCTTCGCACTAGTCTTCTGAGCAGCAGTAGCCGTACCCGCCAAGAACGTCGCCGCCTCACCGGCATTTGCACCGTACGTCAAATGCGCCGCCGTGATCGTCAGCGTGTTGTCGCAGACCAGATCGCCCGGAGCGCAAATGATCTTGGTCTGCGCCGTGGGATACCCGGGTACCTGCGCATTGTCCTGCGCGTTGCGCGTGAACCCGAACAAGACAACGCCCGCGATCCGCGACTGAATGTCCGCGGGCAGGCCCTGGATCGCATTGTCCATCACCGCGGTGCCCTGGCTGTAGCCGCCGAGCAGCATCGTCGTGTCGGGGCACTTTGTCGCGGCCATATTGATGATCTTTGTCGCAGCGGCGATGGATTCGTCGTCGGTGTTCTTGGGCTCAAAGTTGGGCGGGAGCGTGGCGGCGTAGCCGTCCTCGGCGCCGACACCTTGACAGGCGACTTGGTCGGCGCCCATTTGCAGCTTCAGGTCTGCGCAGGTTGGGGGTCCGGCTATTGTGCCCTGCGGGAGGTGTTAGTTTCGTTTTTGGGGAGTGTTGGTCCGGTGATGGGGTGCTGCGCTGCTTACCATGTTGCCTAGCTCCGTGGAGCCGCGGGCCATGATGAAGGTGACGGCCTTGCAAGGGCCGGTCTTGAGTTCATTGGAATCCGATGCTCCCATTTGACGGACATTGATAATAGTCGGTTGAGCACCTGGAACCGTTGTCGCTGCCGGTGCACGCTTGTCAGCAATAATCGCCACGGGCGCGGGTGAGGCCATCACCGCAGTGAGGCCAGCGAGGAGGAGGTAAGTGATTCTCATATTGATGAATGCTAATGACAGACAAAAGATTGAATGAAAGTGAAAGAAGTGAATTGAAGCTGGTGGGTATGATGCTTGCAGAACAGATGAAGATGGGAGTATTGAAAATGTTACAACGAAGCTGAGTGGCCAACTAGTCTTATAGATGTGGTTCGAAGGAAGTGAAGTGAAACTTGTTTATCGACTCCCAGGATCTCGAAATATGCTGTTGCATCTTCAGCTATGAATTGCCCGATTCAGAAGAGCACCTTCAGCTATGAATTGCCCGATTCAGAAGAGCTAGAAACGTCTCAAACTCGACTGCTGATTCTAATAGCGAGTTAGTAGGCTGGGAGTGGCTCGGCATCCTATATTCACGACCTGGGCATAGTCCACAATCTCTAGCGTGGGCGTATACAGTCCCTCGCAACCTTGACAGCTCACGCGGTCGCCTGATAATCTGGACTATCGCAGTGGAAGTGTCCTCATGCTAACATTGCGATTGGCCAGAAAGTCCACAATTTTGGCCAGGAGCTTGTGGGAAGGCCCTGACAAGTTCGTCTCATCGAAAGACCTCACTTTGCAGCTCTGGGAATGAATCGATATCGGACCAGTGTCGCGATTGGACAGAATGCTTGGTGGGCCCGTTTTGGCCAGCGTTGTTTGAGGGTTCCCTCTATACTCCCTTGGGTAGTCTTATCGGTCCAGGAAGCTTGCCGAGGCTGCTAATTCATCAGACGAACTTGATACTATGTGCGCTGTGGTCAATGCCGGCACTAATCAGTCAACAGACTAATCACCTTTTGGGCAGGGCCGAGTACCTCGGTATTCTAAAGGAAACAAGATCTTCTACTAGAAATTAACGGCGTTGTATCGCTGTCGGTCTTGTAAGGCTGTGCTGGTGAATTTGAATATTCCGCGTTTCGGTTTTGTGCGGATTACTTGGCAACGTTGTCCATACAGTACAGTAGTAGCTTCAGTATGGCAGTCTGCGGCATGGCCAACACAATAAACACCCGGAACACCTTCTGACGCTTCTCCATCCAGTATCGGACTTCGGGGGTTTCTTTTTCCTGAGCTGCAGGATGTTTGCTTTGCTTCCATTAAGACATCTATTTGTGTTGCTTTCATGTGAGACTCGCCCAAGGGACAACCGTGTAAGAGCGAGCATTGCGAAAAAGGTCAGATAGCATTATATCGTATGGAATAGAATGACATCTTCATCTAAAGGTTGTGCGAGTAAGAAAGAGCTTTTATTGGCCCCAAAGTACCTGTACCTAGTGCATGCAAAGTTGGGCATACAATACGGACGTCATTTTACAGAATCTAGACTTTCGACCTGCATGAACATGACGCCAGGTGCTTTTCGTATTAGGTTTTGCTCAAAGTTGTAAATTGGTCAAAGTTGAGAAACGCCCTAACCAGCTGGCACCCAACATTGCAGGCCCGTGATTCATATGTGCATACAGTTCGAAGGGAGGCAAAGTGTCTCTGTACCTCCCTTCGCTTCTTCATCGCTTCCACGACATCATCAATACGGCCAGACTTTCGAGTTGACGCTTTTCAAATTTCTGTACAACAAAACACCAAAGGCCCTAACCGAGCATGCCCCAATAATTGGAAGACAACATCTCTAGCTGCCAACTACCCCGAAAACTAGCTACTACAACTAACTACATATGTGCAAGAAAGGCTTTTCCCCACCTGCCAACCGAAGAAATCTCTGTATAAAACACACATCCACCAAAGTCCTCACAAGGTATCTCTCTCGCCTGTTCGCGATAACAAAAGGAAGTCGAGATACCCAAAAGGAATCCGAAGAGTGTGTGTCACTGTCATGGTCATCGTACCAAGGCCCCTGATATAAAGTATAAATAATTTCACAACCACTTCTCGCTCTAGACTCTACATCCACAACGTTCTCTCATTCACGCGCTCCTCGCTTTCACTCCTTAGTGGAGCTTGGCGAAGCGGTTCTTGAGGGCGGCGCCGGTGGGGTAGGGAGCGGTGGCGTTGGGGGCGCCGGTAGCAACGGGGACGACGGCTGAGAGTAGAGGTTAGCATCTTTGTGCGAAGGTAGATCGTGGGTAAAGTGAAAACTTACTAGCAGTAACGGTCTCCTCCTCGCAGGTGTCGTCGCTGGTCTCCTCAGCAGCGGCGGTGTCCTCACCATCATCCTCGCAGGTGTCGTCATCAGCAGTGGCAGCGCCAGTGGCGACGGCATTGTTGGAAGGGACGGTGGTGGTGGTACTGCGGCATATTAGCTTTTGGACCTTGGTGTGAGGTTGCGCTTGAAAGTCGAGGCACTTACGGAGCGACGGAAGCGGCGCCAACAGCGACGCCAGTGGCCTCGGAGCCAACGGTCACGTAGACGGTCTGAGCAGCCTCAGTGACGGTGACAGTGGTGTCCTCGCAAGAGCAGGTGTCGTCAGAGCCGGTGCCGGAGCTGGAGCCAGAGTTGTTGGTGGTGCCAGTGGCAGAGTTGCCAGAGACAGAGGCACCGGTGGATCCAGCGGTGGCCACGGAGGTGAGGGTGGCAGTCTTGGTGCCAGTGGAGTAGAGGGTGGTGGTGGAGGTTCCCTCAGTGGTGACAGAGTCGTCTCCGGTGTCCTCACCAGCGACGGGGGAGTTGGAGCTCTCAGAGTCGGCAGCGGTCGCGGTCACGTAGGAAGTGACGGGGACGGCGCTGACGAAGGTGCTCATGGAGGTCGAGGTCGAGACGGCGACGTTGCCGGAGCCAGCCTCAGTGACGGTCACGGTGATGGGGACAGCCGAGGTGAGGGTGGACTGGATAGTGCTGACCACGGTGCTGGTCTCCTCGTCGCAGGTGTCATCGCTGGCGGTGGAAGGGGAAGCGCCCTCAGCACCGATGGAGGTGATGCCAGTGGGGGCAGCAGTGGGCGCTGGAGCCGCGCCGTAGCCGGTTGCGCTGCCGGAAGGCAGGAAGCCGCCGGAAGGAGCGCCCTGGCCCTCGGGGCTGGAGCCGGTGGTGGCCGAAGGAGCGGCGGTGGAACCAGCAACCAGGGTCACACCGGTGATGCCACCGGTAGCGGCAGCGGAGTAGACGCTGGAGGTGACGGACTCAGCTGCGGTAACGGGGCAGATGGTGGTGTAGAGCTGGATGGTGTCGGTGACCTCGACGGTCAGGACGGCATCGGGGGACTCGGAGGCCAGGGCGCTGACGGCAGAAGCCTCTGCGGGGCAGTTGGTGATGGTGGCGGCACAGCTCAGGACGGTGCTGACGGCGGTGGTCAGGACGGTGAGGGTGGTAATGGCCTCACCGGCGGGGACGGTCTCGTTCTGGCGGCGGTAGTTGAAGCGAGGGTGGCGCTGGTGGTTGGCCGAGGCGGTGGCCAGGGTGCAGAGACCCAGAGATGCAACAAGAGCGGACTTCATTTTGACTGATTTGTTGTTGAGGAGATAGACTCGGCGTAGGTTTCGAGGAGTTAACTTTCCAGGGTTGAGTCGAATAGATCGATGGTGTTCTGATCAGGACAATGAATGGAAGTCAATTCCGCGAAGGAGGGCAGACCGGTTGCGCTCGTTCGTTAAAGAAAGTGAGTTAGTTGGAAAGAGAACGTGGTGCGAAGCTGGTGGCTTGCTGGAATGACTGTTCAAAAGAATGACGAGGAGAGTGATCGAGAAGTTCAGGCTCCGGTTTGGTGAGAGGAGAGAAGGAAGGAGATATACCAAGCAGACGAGGCAGGCCGACAGCCCTTTTGAGGGTCGCACATGCAGGAGTGTGGCACCCCCGGGCGGTGATGGACTCATTTCCAGGCCCCCCCGACCTCCCCGTAATTGAACCTCAACGCGGCGCCACGCCTGAATGGCCCATGATGCCTGCTCGGTGGACCTGTGCCCTGGCAGCAAAAGCCTGGACCGACAACGAGGACAACAGCACAGCATGGGCGGGTCTTGCTGCGTCCTGCAGCGCCAGTCGACACCCAGCACTGACAGCCATCGTTGCCGCCTTTGCCTGCGCGGTACATATGACTCCTTCAGTGACTAATTGGGGCCCGCCATCGTCTAACCCGAGCGGGCAGCAATGGGCAGGATTGCGTGGTGTTGAGCCCGTCGGCGCACATCCTTGAGCGCAAAATTGCCTTTGCTTGCGCGGGTGCGAAAACAAGTTGCAAAGGCTGAAGCAGGGAGTGCCCTGGCTGAAATCAGGGGCAGATGCAGGTACGGAAGCTGACTGCAAATGATGTGCCCAATCAAGACTCGTACCAGACCTTTGTGTGGACAGTGGGCTCCATCGTGGACGGGGGCCTGGAGGGGTGCGGCCAGCCCAGAGGGGTGGCCGCAGGACATCTTCGTTTCCGATTCCATGGTCGTCCCATGTCGAGATCGAAAAGGCCTGGAAGCCGAAAGAAACATCCCAAATGCAGAGGACCAAAGTTCGGATGAGTAGTCCCCTGAAATTTGTATTTTGCACCTTCTCATGGTCGTGCAATTTTGTGCTATGCGTGGATTGATTGCTGCCGTAGTAAGGGTGGCTGAATCTGTGCAGTCTCAAATATTCGTAGTCGTGCCACGCCTTAGAGCGTACCGAGTCCCGACAAAACGGGCGTACGAGATGCTTCTGCCAGGCTGCAATGGGGGGATGAACCGCAGGTGTTTATGGCATGAATGTGGCCGGTGTTGGCGCCTTCGGGAAGATGATTGACCTTGCAGCAGATCATATGGTCCACACGATATGATCAGAATGATTTGCCCGGCGGGATCAACGGTGAGGTGCGTTCTAGGGCGGTCTGGTGGTTGGTACTTCTGACGAGCCACCAGGCGGCCAGGCCACGCGAAAAATAGACTCAGATCTCCCTGCGACCTCCCGCTCAAATGCCGCCCCTGCGGTACAAGGGCAGCCTCTAGCAGCTCTGTTTGGTAGATCATTCCCACGCGCCTGGCGCTTGGCATTTGTGCTGCTTGCATGACAGCATGACAAGCCATCCAGCCATCCAGCCATCCAGTGGCTCCCTGTCACCACGTCTGCCGGCGGTAACACAACTCAATGCAGTGTGCCCGCGTATATTGACGAGGCGCTTCCCATGGTATCCTGTCGCTGTCTTTCAGAACTCTGTGGCTCTGCTGCTGACGGGATGACCTGGCCGCCTGCGAGCGAAGTTGGCGCCGCTGACGAGAACGAGGGGTGCAGACTTGCAGTGGAGCTGAGATGCTATTTACAGGCTTGCGCCTGCACTAAAAACAAGGTACAAGACGGCAAGACGGCGTCCTGTCATCCCCACCACAGGACCCGGACCGCGCGCCAGTGTCTTTGCTGCTGCATGGCAGCCATACCGTAGTAGTTGACAGCGGGAAGCTTTTGAGTTTCTGGGCACGTCCGTCGTGAAGCGCTCGAGCCATGACGATGCGAGCTCTGTTGACGTGAGCTGGTGGCCGGAGATATGAGTCGTCACCTACACCGAGGTGTAATTGCTCATGCTTGCTGATCTCTGCGGCCTTTGGAAAATCGAATCGACAAACTCCGGGGCAACTGGTCTAGACCTCGACAATTGCTTGGAGATTTTCAGCGTAGCACGGCTTGCTATGAGGTCAGTGAGAGCCCAACAGCTTGCGAGTTGCAAAGCACGCCCGGCATGCCTGCCCATCGACGATCAAGCCTCGGGAACTTGACATGGGAGGACAAGGCTTGGCCTCCAGATTGGGAAACTTCAACCACCTGCTGTCCCATTGCAGCTTGACATTGTCTTTGGAAGCTCGTGGGGTTCTCGTCATGGCAAGACGAGGTTTCAAAGGCTGTTGATCACCAGCAGAAACGCGACGAACTTGCCGTTCCCTCGCAGGACCGAGGTGCTGTCTGCAGGATCTGAGGGTTTGTGGAAATTGAGTCAGGAGGACCACCTGTCGCTGCTGGCGGGCAGGTCTGGGCAGAACAGGCAAGAGCAGGGCAGGGGCGGCGGTCGAAAAGGAGGTGCGGGCGTTTCACCAGCCAAGACATAAGCCTCGTCATTGGTCCGACGAAGTGAAAGGGGATCCTCTAGGATCTCTCATCTTCCAACCTCCACCCCACTCCCCTGTCTTCCCAATACCCACCCCCATTTCCCCGAGCACCGCCTCCTCCCGCAGACCGCAGAACACGATCCACCATCCACCGCACCGAAATGACAGAGGGGGCCTTTCATCTGCTTCACAGGCCACTGCGGGCAAGCCCGTGCACAAGCGCCGTTCCAGAATGATGGTGCCTACCACAGCGGACAATTTGCAAAAGGGTTCTAAAAGCCCACCCTCATCTCGCTCTCCTCCTCCGTCCACGGGACGGCAAATGGCGCGGCGAGGACGTTGCCGCCCGTCTGGATGATCAAGCACACGCACACACGACACGCAAGTCCCCGGTGGGAGTGTGCCAGTGCCGACCCGAACCGAGGGGTTGACGGTAACAACATATTGCTCTCCTCTCATGCCTCTCCACCCCTTTCCTCATGTTCGGGTATGATATCCGCTTGCTCTCCCGGCCGCGCTCGGCCACAGCCTTCCTTGGAACACTGTCAGAAAATAAACAGTTCCGTGTTTTGCGGGCACCTGCCAATGCCCTTTTGCCAGGAATCAAGCTTTGCGAACGAGTCAGCCCTGGTCTGTGAATCACCAGAGCCAGCGAGGATCACGACAAGGGGGGGGGGCAGCAAGGCTGTTCCCGTGCATGGGGAGTTGTTGCCATCTGTACCGTAGGTGGGTGGATTATTAGTTAATGCGCGTCGGTGCTCGGTGGGCTTGGAAATCGGATGATATATACAGTTGTTTTTCCGCACCGCCCCGTCGAGACAAACCATTATGGCCGAATTCCCTACAGCTTTTTAAACTCATATATCTCCAAAAACAGCCGAGGCTATTGTGTTGAGAGATGGTACGCACAGTGAGGTGTATCGATTTGTCATTTGTGCTTACTTACAACCACAGCCAACAGGAAATATACTGACTTCCTCCTCGGACTATTAGCAAGCCATGCAGGAGCAAGGACGTCGCCTCACCGCCGTTCTAGCATGGACTTCTGCAGGTCCTCCGGACTCCCCTATTTTAGAGGACGGTGGCCCCTGTCAGATATATTGGCAAGAACACAGAGGAATCTGCAGTGAGCATATTGTCTTGACAAAAGTAATTAAATTAGAGGCGGTCATCCTGCAGGCGATGCTCTCAAAGAGGTGAGTGGAGCAGGTTGTCAAGACTTCTGGCACCGCGACGTCCGTGCAGGAGAATTTTCAAGGAGCCTGTTTATAGAGCGAGAGGAGTGTCGAAGTGCCTCAGTCGCCGTGTGAGGGGCTGTGAAAACCGTTTGCGACATGTCCAAATGCTCGAAATGGCATTGCCGTCTGTGGTCTGTGAAGGCCTACGAGCATCTTATTGGCCGTTTGACAAGCCGTCGCCGGTGCACCAGTGGAAGGACACAATCCGCGAGTTGAAAAAGACCAATCCAAGAAAGCAAGTAGGTATTACAGGCCCAGGACAGCCGAGTTGGGTGTTCGGCAACCATTTTTGCTGCCAACTTTGTAGCTCCCTTCATTATGTTTGCACAGCGTAAGCGTAAATCTCCCGGACGACCTCCCCAGACATAACGACCCTCTCGAGCGTGTGGCGGTGGAAATCAGAGCATCGGGGGAGTCGGGACATCCGCGCGATTTGTGAGGAATCGACAGCATGAGCACGTGCATGAGCCTAGGCACAAGTCTCTTCTCGGGCGCCTGGCTGTGATACTTCTGGGATACATCATCACAGCAAGACGAACTCAAAAGCCTCACCGACAGTCCAGCCATGATTGCTCTTGTTTAGATCCTGAGCTAAAAATGCTCACTGTGCGACCTTGGCACTTCCACGCGTGATGGTCCTCGGCACCAGGCTGGAGTTGGCTTCGTCTGATAACGCTTGGCCTAGCGGAGGTGAAGCTTGAGATAGCTTCGCGCCACAGGCGTCGGCCGGCGGTGTCCGATAGAAGAAGCAAGGCCGTGTCGACATGATCACAGGGATAGCACACGCATCGAAGTTCTCTGTACCAGTTGAATTGGGCTTCTATTCCTCACACTCTGTACTCAAGAGTATCTTCATCCGCATCATGTCCACAGCCACTTCTTTTGCAAAGTGACCGTGCCATCTCCACCCCAAAGCCAAATTTATCCCGACGCCGACGAGTCTTTGTCCATACACTCGCGTTATGATAGTCCGTTGAGGAAGCTATCTTGTGTAAATCCTGCCCTCATCCCCCTTTGTCCCCAGACCATGCTGTATTTGGGTATATGTTGAATGTTGACGCCTTATTCGTTCCATTTTACCACTCCGTCCCTGGATGCCTTCCTTTTGGTTGACAAAAAGCAAAAAAACTCGCTCGATACCTATGTGTTAACATGTTGAAACCTAAACGCCGATGTTGAAGTCGTCAAGGTCATGAAAGAAATCGACCCGAGATATTAAAGACGTAAGATCACCAGGGGTGACTTATGTGTGTCCATCGGTTGATGATGGACACGGTGTTGAATTATTTATTTGGCGTACTTGGCACGGAAGTGCTTAGCAGCGCTGACCATGTTCTGGAGAGCCTCCTTGGTCTCTTTCCACTGGCGGGTCTTGAGACCGCAGTCTGGGTTGATCCAGAGCTGCTCGGGGCGCAAGTACTGCAGCATCTCCTCGATGCGGTCCTTGATCTCCTGCTCGCTGGGGACACGAGGGGAGTGGATGTCGTAGACACCAGGGCCGATGTGGCGGGGGTACTCGGAGTCAACGAAGACGGCGAGCAGCTTGGCGTCAGACTTGCTGTTCTCGATGGACAGGACATCAGCATCCAGAGCCGCGATGGCGTGGAAGAAGTCCTGGAACTCGGAGTAGCAGAAGTGAGAGTGGATCTGGGTGGCGTCCTCGACACCAACGGTGGACAGGCGGAAAGCCTTGACAGCCCAGTCAAGGTAAGCCTTGCGCTCCTCGCCGGCGCGCAGAGGCAGACCCTCACGCAGAGCAGGCTCATCGACCTGGATGACGTCGATGCCGGCCTTCTCGAGGTCGACGACCTCGTCACGGAGGGCCAGAGCAAGCTGCTCGGCCTGAACGGACTGGTGAACGTCGTCACGAGGGAAAGACCACCGGAGGCAGGTGACGGGTCCGGTCAACATACCCTTCATGGGCTTCTTGGAGTTGGCGGCGGCGTACTTGGACTCCTTGACGGTCATGGCAGCGGGACGAGAGATGTCACCAACGATGATGGGTGGACGCACGCAACGGGAACCGTAGCTCTGCACCCAGGCGTGGGTGGTGAATGTGTAACCCTTGAGCTGCTCGCCGAAGAACTGCACCATGTCGTTACGTTCAGGCTCGCCGTGAACGTAGACGTCAATGTCAAGCTCCTCCTGGATCTTGATGCTGTTGTCAATCTCCTGCTCAATGAACTTGTCGTACTCAGCGGCGGTAATCTCGCCCTTGGTGAACTTGCTACGAGACAGACGGATCTCCTTGGTCTGAGGGAAGGAGCCGATGGTGGTGGTGGGGAACAGGGGCAGCTTCAGCTTGGCCTGCTGTTGCTCGAGACGCTTGGTGAACTCAGACTTGCGGTTGTAGTCGCCAGGAGCAATCTTCGATTGGCGTGTCTTGACAGCAGGGTCGTTGGTGCGCTCGGAGGTAGCGCGAGCCTGGATGGACTTGGCGTTGGCCTCGAGCTGCTCACGGACGGCAGCAGGGCCGTCTGTGACAGCCTTGGCGATGACGGCTAGCTCAATAGCCTTCTCGGAGGCAAAGGAGAACCAGTCGGCAACCTCAGGGTCCAGCTTCTTCTCGCTGGCCAGAGTGTGAGGGGTGTGGAGGAGGGAAGAGGAAGTGGCGACAATCACGCGCTCGGCACCGAGCTTCTGAGTAGCGGTCTCGACGGTCTCAATGGCGCGCTTGAAGTTGGTCTTCCAGATGTTACGGCCATCGACAACACCAGCAGAGAGGATGGTCTTGGAGCCAATGGCGCCAATGACGGTGGAAAGCTGCTCGGGGTTGCGGACGAGGTCGACGTGCACAGCGTAGATGTCCTTGGGGATAGCCTCAAGGTTGTGGACGATGTCACCGAAATAGGTGGCGAAGACGAGCTTGGGGATCTTGTCACCGAGGCTCAAGAGCTTCTCGTAGGTGGGCTTGAAGGCAGCCTTGGCCTTGGAAGGCAGGTCCAGGACGAGAATGGGCTCGTCAATCTGGACAGTGGTGGCACCAGCCTCCTTGAGCTTGCTGAGGAGCTCAATGTAGACAGGCAGCAGCTTCTCAAGCAGGTCAATAGGGTCGACGGACTGGCCACGGTCGGCCTTTCCGAGGTGAAGGAAGGAGACGGGCCCGACGAGGACGGGGCGGGTCTGGATGCCGGCCTCCTTGGCCTCGAGGAACTCAGCGACAGCCTTGGGAGTGGCTGACAGCTTGAAGGTCTGGTTGTCCTGGAGAGTGGGCTTGACGTAGTGGTAGTTGGAGTCAAACCACTTGACCATCTCCAAGGAAGGAACATCGACGCCACCCTTCTGGTGACCGCGGCCCATGGCGAAGTATGTGTCGACAGGGTCGAGGCCAGCGCTCGAATACCGCTCAGGGATAGCCTGTAGAGGGATTGATCAGCTTGGGGTTGCTCGAGAGTGTATATCTGTGTGTTAAGAGTACTTACACCGAAGTCCTGGATGTGGGCAAGGACCTGATCGTAGAGGGCAAAGTCGTTGGAGGGGATGATGTCGACGCCGGCGTCCTTCTGGATCTTCCAGTGAGCGAGCCTCAGTCTCTTGGCCTCGGCGAGGAGCTCATCTTGAGAAATCTTGCCGCTCCAGTCTGTGGGTTTCGTCAGTATTGGGCTCTTTGGTCGCTCGCTATCAAGACCAATTGCTCCGGACGAGCTGGTTAAGTGTTGGTTGTAAGTTTGACTCACAGCCTTCCGTAGCCTTCTTGAGGTCACGGTTGACGCCCATGCGCGGGAAACCGAGGATGGCGGACTGAACCATGATGTCTGATGCTGTGAATGACGCGGACCGGGCAATTGGCTTGTTGATTGATCTGAAAGATGGCAGGTTAGACGATGTCTCTCTCAACTTCTGGCTTCAAGGTTTTTTGCCTTCTAGGGCCTAAGCTAAATAGTCCTTCAACCGGAGCGGAAGAGGGACACGCTTGTAGGTAGCACGTACAAGTTTCGGGTAGTTGATGCAGCGGGGTTGGTTCTCCACGTCCTTAGCAGGAGAAGTAAGGGAGAGGTGAGGGAAGAAATGGTGGAGTGAGAGGTGAGAGGATAATGGGAAGAGAAAGTAAGACCAGCAGAGGATAAAAAGCCCGAGGGAGAGAGCTTATTATTGTATGACACGAACCACTGGGCGGTGAGAAGTGATTGTCCGAAAGTCGCTCGAGCCTTACTTTTTTTGGAGGGGCAGAACTGGCGCAAGGGAACTCTGTGAAGTGAGGGGTAAGTCCGCAGGTATTCCGTAGCTTCAGGGTCTCGGCCAACCTAGCTCGACTGGTGAGACCTGAGTAGAAGTCTATACTGTTTTTCTCTTTTTTTTCTTGCCAAATTCAGCTTGCAATGCGATGAATTCGACTTTCTTCTCTCACTTATACTCACAATCAGTCTGGTGATAACGACTATGTATTTGTGTACCATCTTCTTTGTGCAATTGACTCGGGTAGATTAGGTACACTCTGGCCTAAAGGCCTAACGGACTTCGCACTGCCAAGCTTATTGGAAGGCTATGTCACAGCTGTGTATCGCTCTCGGCCCCGGCCCCGAGCGCCCGATGTATGGTGGGCATACCTAGGTTAACTCGCCGCCCTGCCGATTGATGCGGCGCCTGTCTCGTCTCGTCTCCTCCTCCGTCAACAAGAACAGTTGAGACATTGTGTGCCGGAAGAACGGTGAGGCTGCCTGGTGACATCGACCTGTCTCGACTCCCGATACTCGTCCGTTTATCGCTTCCCAATCGAATTGGCTGATCACGCAAGAATGGCCGGACCTGACTCGGTGAACAGTTTCCGAGATTGTCAATCGAGACCCCTGTACGAAAACCACCACAGACAAAGCTCGACATGACAAAAGTCTTCCCTAGTTGCGCCTGCTTTCCGTTTACATGTCTCATACAGTCATAAATATCCACTTTGAGCCTACG
Source organism: Plenodomus libanotidis (assembly GCA_022609195.1). Lineage (NCBI taxonomy): Eukaryota > Fungi > Ascomycota > Dothideomycetes > Pleosporales > Leptosphaeriaceae > Plenodomus > Plenodomus libanotidis. The sequence continues at coordinate 103,406 of JAGKQA010000036.1, forward strand.
ATGCTCGCACTGTGGCAGTGCTTCAACCAAGCAATACCTTCTCATACTGTTCATCGTCCACATGTCTGAGCAACACTTGCTGCAATGCGGCCTTGCTCTGTGTGATGGCCGGCACAACTCCATTGATTTGTTGCAGATTATCCTTCATGCTCTTCATGTGGCTCCCAATCTGCTGCGATAGTGTAACAAGTTCCGGATCCTCCAAGTCCTGCATGTGAAAAGCATTGTTAGTTTTCGAGCCCTTAAGCTTCGGGTGAGTTCAGCAAGGGACGTACCTTGAAGAGCCCTCCCAGGATCTCGGCCTCTACCATGGGAACGAGCTCCAAGCGGTCACGGGACCTAGTCTCGAGTTCGCCTTTCTTCTTGATGCCAGGAGCAAGAGTATGCTCTCTCTTCGCCTTGTCCCTCCACTCATGCGCCGCGGACCTTGCATTCGCTTCCAGCGTGTGAAGTCGATCATAGTCACGAGTCAAGGCAGCCTCTTCCTTACTGATTTCTCTCTCGAGCAGCGTGACGGAATGCAGCAGCGGGTTCAAGGCGTTCTCCAGAGTCCGCCTAGCGTCTATCGCCCTTTCAAAATTGAAGTCCTCCTCGCAGCTACTCGCATTGGCTTTCGATGTGCTGACTGTAGGCGACGGGAATGGATATCCCTTAACAAGTCTAGATTGTATACGCCGGGTGATGCCTTTTAAGGCGTCTGAGGCGTTTCCACGTTGCTGGCTAGTATTCTGTAGACGTAGAAGCACAGGTCGTTGAACGTCGGAGAGGAGAGCCGAGACGGCACTGATTGCTGGGAGGTTAAGGGGTGTCCACTTGTTCATGATGGTAGAGCGAGGGACGTTGCGAGTGGTTTCTCTGAGATACCTAAATGGGATCTCTTCCTCTTCTTCTTCTTCTGATGACTCCGACTCCGACTCTGAATCCACGTCTTGTTCTACCTCGGCTGCGGGCTCTTGTCGCTGAGGTGGTCTTGACTTGAGTTTGGCAGGAACTGGAGCTTGTAGCTCCTCTGCCACAGCTATGGCCTTGGGCGGTCGTCCTCGAGAACCGCGAGGTTTGGGTAGCCCGTCTGAATTGCGCTCCTGCATTGCTCCATCGCTCACTCCTTTTCGCCCTCGTCGTTTGGGCTGTGTAGTATCTGCCGATAATGCATCGTGGTTCTTTGCTGCCTCTGCATCCTTCTTCTTTCTCGGCTGTGACGGACCTTCGCCGGGGCTTTCTTGCTGAGGTGCTGCTCGGGGCGGACGCTTCTTCCCTACCATGCTACCTCGAGTGGTACAATTATTGTCTCTTTTCTTAAGAGCGACAACTTCGTCCTCTGGCAGGTGGCCTCTTACTGCCGCAGTCTTTTGAGTAGAAGGCTTCGTCTTCCGCAACTTTGCGGCGAGTTGAGGCTCTTGCGGCGCGTCAGCTTTCTTCCCTCTTTTGGTCTTTTGAATAGCTGGTGTAGGTTCATGCTCTTGCGGTCCATCCTGGCGGCTGCCATCCAACGCCTTCTCTGGATCCCAGGCGCGCCGTTCCCTGTCACTTCGTCGGGGCGTCGAGCTAGGCGGTTCAGGTTCGGATTTCTTTGCTCTTCTAGGTGGTGGAGGCATGCGGCTTGAATCGGAATCAGGGCTGGTGAACTGTGTCGGAGAGGGGTTCGGCTGTCTCGCGGCGTATAGCTCGTCAGGGTTGAACAAATGCCGGTCGCGCCCACTTCGTCGGTGCTCTGAGCTCGGCGGATCCACGTCTACTCGTGATTCGGAGTCTGTGGCCTTCCTCTTCGCTGGTCTGCCAGCGGTCTTGCGCTTGGGATCGGCCTCAACTTCAAGCTCAGGCTCTGTAGTTTGCGCCTTGTCCTTTGGCGGCCGGCCCCACCTCCCAGCTTGTACAGGCTCATGTTGCTGCTCGGGACTTGCCGCTGGGACGTATTTGTCCTTGGTCACATTGCGACCACGTTTCTTGGGTCGCGACTCGTTCTCGACGTCAGGTTCGTTGATCTCGGGGTTATCGCGACCAAACGCGTCCTCGGCGGGCTTCGACGCGCCTGGGGGCCTACCGCGTTTTCGCTGTCGATCTGGGGGCTCCGGCACCTTGATTGGTGTCAGTATATTCTTCAATCCAAGGAACATTTGCACCTACCATTGTGTAGGTGGGAAGATGTTAGAGTGTGCATTAAATTGTCGGTAATGGTACAGGCGAGCAGCTGTTGGTGGATTGTTTCGATCGCAGCGACAATGCGCTAGGCTTATTTCTGCAGTATGCTGTTGCTACCCAGGCAACTAGAAGACAAGGGTATGTCATGAACGCCAAAATGCTGAGGGTGGATAAGAGAGTTTGTTGACAATGTAAACCAAAGGACGAAAGTACTTCAAGACAGTACTAATACTGCTCTAGGTCACTACAAAAGGAAGAGAGTCAATTGCGGCAACATCCTGTTATCTTCATTTGCCGGAGTAGGAAGCTCTGGGCTGTTTACATCATATTGGCTGCTCCAATCCAGGACCCTTGAATTCCTTCTGGCTCCATCAGCCAACAACTTTTTCTTCCTTACATCTTTGTCTTCAGAGTGTCTCATCTCTGTCGTTCTGTGTAGAGACCAGGATTCTTACATTACCTATCTTTTGTTTCAGTATACAAACACAATGCGCTTTTCCACATCCCCGGCCGTCGCAGCGTTGCCCCTCCTCGCTGCGGCGCAGGACTTCGAGCAGTACAAAGCCCAGTTCCAGAACTTTGTTGGCAACTTTGGATCATACATTCCCAACCCCAACAGACATGATCCCGTTCATGCTGCTGAGGCCAAGGCTGGCGCAAGCAAGACCAACATCCTGACATTGGACAACTGGAAGGAGACTCTCTACGAGCCCGTCAGCGCGCAGGCCACCAAGCCGGAGGAGTGGTGGCTGTTCATCAGCGGAGGAAACAAGACCTGCTTCGGTAAGGTTGTCCCTTTACTACTCAAACTCACGCCTGTAGCTGACAGCTCATATTGCAGGGCACTGTGGTCGCGTCGAGGCCGCCTTCAACCAGTCCGCCCCCCAGATCGCCGCCCTCCCAGACGCGCCTCACATCGCCTACATAGACTGCGACCACCAGCCCATATTGTGCAACGCGATCTCCGCCGGCGCCGGTACTGTCTGGAACTTCGAGCTGCTGCCAGAGCCCGCCCCGGTCGACATCTACCAGAAGCGCATGAACCTGTCCACCACCAGCCCGGAGGACTTCGTCGAGCTGTACAAGACCCGCGAGGACAGGAGCCAGTTCAAGCTGAAGGAGGGCTACTTCCATCCATTTGACGGCGACCTGGCCAAGTACGGCGTTGCTATGCCTGTTGCGTATGTCCTGTGGGCACTCAGCGTTGTGCCCAGCTGGGCTATGATGTTGGGCGTGTCTTTCATCAGCCGGACAATGATGTAAGTGGACTGAATGGTTTTAAAGCCGACACTGTCATCTTGACACGCGTGCTAACAATGATAGGAACCGTCGCATGGCTCCCGGTGCCGGTCGTCCAGGAGAGGGTGCTCAGGCCCCTCCCGCACGTGGTGCGCCCCCTGGAGATGCTCGCGGCTTTTAAATCACCTGGCTGACCATATCTCAGGGTGAACAAGACCCACGGCGACCGAGCCGAGACGAAGGCACATGCGACGACAAGACGACAGGTACGAGACGTAAGCGACGCGACGAGACGAGACTGACACGCTGTGATGTGCGAAGGCTGAGAGGACACCATTGCAATGATACGAGATATTGGATTCGCGTGGGATCAGTGTAATTGGATTCTTGGCACTATAAGATAGGTTCCTTCATGGGCTGTGAATCGATCACTTAATTCGAGGGCTTTGGTCTTGGACCATATTTAAGTCGCCTACTTCTTCACATCCACTATTTTGTTGGTTGAGCACGCTCGCAGAATTACGGATCTAGAAATCGGACAGTGCCTGTAGAACTAACGACTCTAGGATGATCACCTCCGATGAAATCGTTTTGGGAATCTGGCCTACGCCAGCAGTATGAGTGATCGGCCTTGATGTTGCCGGGTTCCAAATTCGTTGTTGCGGTTGAACGAAGACCACTGTCAACAATGTCTACTCAAGGCAATATCTTGATTACACAGAGGGTGACCTCCATCATCGATATCTCTCATCCCAAGGACTTGGCTCGGCTTGTTTGTCTTGAAACATAGAATTACGCATTCAACAGCCATTACATCCGAGTGCGGCACATTGTCTCATAGACGAGGAATCTATGTGGACTGCTTTCTCGAGCTCCGCACTGAGACAGCATGTTCCTCCAAGAGGACCTGGCGTTTGTAGCTGGTAGCGACGATACTAGTGGCTAGTCATGGGCTTCCTGTTCCTTTTGCTCATGGCTCGATGAGCATCCGTACCCTGCATTAGCCGCCATCCAAGCTGACACCATAAGATGGCCCATTTCGCCGATATCGAACAGCCTGCGATAGTCACCACTTTGGAGGACACTGTCTCCCGTAGAGTTTCCCAGCGAGGCTGTACCCACTGGATGAGAGTATTTGAAACACCCCGCCGCAGCAGAGATTGTTGATGGCGAGGACTCGGCCTTCATGACGGCTTGGACTCGCACGTTTCTTGAATCGTCTGCAGACCATCGACGACCTCCTTTCCTAATTGGCTGTTGGAAAACTTGCCATATCGAAGATCACTCAACGCGCCGACAGTCTGCTTGATCTCCTGCAACAACTGCGCCTCCTCGCTCTCCAGGCTCTGTATTGTAGCCTCAAGTGCCTCCGCGGACGTATCAAGCTCTGGTATAACAGAATTGAGATTATGCTTCAGCTTCCGGGCCGCAGAGGCCGCACCGTACAACTAGTTCCTTCATCAGTATCGTCGACAAGTCGATATCAAGATGATACATACCGCTCTTTCAATATCCACTTCACCATCGCCCTCTGGATTGTCCGCCTCGCGCCTCGCCCGCAGGCTCTCGCGCCGCATGAGCTTACCGCGGCGCGCTTCTTCCTGGATGTTGGACGCCACGTCATCGGCGCGCGCGTTGGACTGCGTTTGCAGGTCACGATAAAGCTTCCGGATCTGCGGAGAGGACTGTTGTGCGCGCGGGAAGAGGTCGGTGAATTCCTTGAGGGATATGATGGCTGGGAGCTGGGCTGGCACCAGCAGGTAGTTGGCCAGCATTGTAGTCTCAGTGGGTGCCATGGTGAAAATCCTTGGTGGTCTTTGTGTGACTGAGCTGATGGACTTGTGGAAAGGATGGCGGTTTGCGTTGAAGGATTTTGTCGGTCCTCTTTCTACAGCCAGAACGACGTTTGTCCTGCCGCTGGATAAAACGCCACCGCCTGCACAATGTCTCAATATGACTCCAGAAAATGACAAGGAAAATTCGGGAGAAACACCGTCCTCCACTGGTGTGGCCAAAGATTGAGTGCGGACACGAATTACAGCCAATTCCTGGCCACTAGGTTCTGGAAGGGCCAGAGCCAATCGTCCAGATGCCCCTGACTGAGAAGGATTGTGCAGCTGAAGTTGTGCGGCGGTAGGAGCGATGGAGATTGAAGATCAGATTCAATCCTTAATGGCTGAGCCTTGAAGATGGTCCCGCGATAGCAAACAAAACTCCCCTGCAGTCCACCGCGAGATGATGCTCGAGGAATCTTCGAAAGCAACACAGTGAGGAAGATGCTGCCTATGCTATAAGGAGAGCTGCGTACCTTGGTAGTCTCTGCGCGAAGTGTATCCTCCTCGACGACGTTTCAGTGACTCGAGGATTCAGGACGGTTGTCTCAAGATGACTAGGAGCCTCGGTTCTGGGAGTCCGTCCAAATGTAGAGTCCTGTTGCAATTTATGGTGTCTTCTATCACCGAACGACCACCGAATTTTGCCCCTAAAGCCTGGGCTTGAGTTATTTTACCTCAAGTGCTGCTGAGGCTCAGCTAGAGGGCAGCGGCCCAAGATCCTCGGCTAACGTTTGTCGTGGGGAACTGCACAAGGACCGAGCGGCAATTCGACCACAACATACCGAAAATCGGCTGGCGAGGAGTGAAAACCAAATTCTGTACTGCGATAGCTCTTGAACCTATCGTGAGGACGTTGGCTGTGCTCTGTTGTTGGTCTCGAATAACAAGGGAATTTGCCTTGACGCGCTGTTTCGCGAGACGTTGGCGCCTGATCCCGTGACCTCAACTCGCGTACTCGTTCCGACCTCACTTCACTTCCATCCCGCTTTTCATCGTCACGACAGCAACTTTCATTCAACGGCCGATATTTACACACACTCATCATCATACGCCATCCCATTCGGGTACCCATCGGTAAGTCTGTCACGTCCTGGCGCACTGTTGCTGCATTGGACTCACACACGACAGCCAACGTATCACGGACTCGTCACGAACGTTCGGTTCTCATCAGCACAACAACTGTCGGCCAACATATTCATCAAAGAACAGAACAGTTCACACTTACGGCAATCTTACAGGAAGGCGCGCATAGAACCTGAAGGACTCACAAAAGATGGCACCCACCAAGGCCTCCGCTCCCCCTTACAGCAAGGACGAGAAGGTCCTGTGCTTTCACCACGAGATGTTGTATGAGGCCAAGATCCTCGAGGTGCAGCAGGCCGAAGACTCTTCGTACCAGTACAAGATCCACTACAAGGGCTGGAAGAACACCTGGGACGACTGGGTGCCTCAGGACCGTATCCGCAAGTTCAACGACGAGAACAGGGAACTCAAATCGCAGCTCATACAGCAGGCCCGTGCCAGCCAGAAGAGTGCAAAGCCCGCAAAGAAGATTGCACTAAAGGGCGGATCCGATTTCAGCTCTGCTCGCGGCAGTGAAGAGAGGACTGGCGGTTCTGCAGCGTTAGCCGGACGTGGGCCCGCTCGTCGGGCGAGAGACTACGACATGGAGCATGTGAGTCTTTTTTTCTTTTTCTGCCTTTTTGTTTCCCTCCTCCTAGTATAATTCTATCATCCGTGTCGCTGGTGGGGTGGACACGTTGCTGGATGCTCGGACGCAAGACGCTGGGCAGGGAGCCATGGAGGAATATCTGGTCGACATCGGTTTAGCGTGGCAGCGCGACCGCGTGGTGATATCGACCGTGGCTTGATCGCGTGGGATCAGACTGGACGCCACCGATCTTCGCCCATTCGGAACAGAAAGTTTGACTGTTGCTGTTGTCAAGTTCCTGGCACGTGCAATTGAAAAAAAGAAAAAGCCATGCGCAGTATGAAGGCGCCCCCGAAAACTTGGCCCCTACAACACACCACAAACGCGTCGATTGTACACATCCGGAGGCCATCATCAATGTCTTCCAAAGAGCTCATTGCACGCTTTCACATTGGACAGCGATTACTGCATCACCGGAAGATCGAAACTTTCAAGATCATGGAAAAAAGCGTTCCAGAAAGACCAACTAAGCGCACCAAGCACGCTTGCGATGGGTGCCAACACTGGCGAGTGAAATGCGACGGCGAAGAAAGGTGCGCAAGATGCGAGACGCGCAATATGGAGTGCGTCTACACGCTGAGAGGAGAGAAGCTTCCGGCCGAGACGAAGTCCCAGCAGAAGACAGCTTCCAACCTTAGCTCGTCGGAGAACGAGGAAAGTCGGCCAGCCACCACTGCGTCACCATCCCGCTGCCAATCCTGCAACGCATGGCAACGCAGAAAGCTAGAGTATCCCGGCGGCAGCCCATGGGAGCGACGCATCAAACTTGGTCTGGAATCTAGCTGCACTTCGTCCGCCATAGACGCAGACGCAGCCGCAATAGATTTCGCCGACAAAACGAAGGCTGCTGAACCTGACGGTGGTGAACCGCGCGGAGCTTCTGACCAGCCTTATGCACGCAAGAAAGCGAAGAAGCGAGGCCGTGTATCGTCACCGTGCAAGAGGGCCACCATACCGCTACTGGTCGCGTTCACCTAAGAAGATCGCCACAGAGAAGGTCGCGGTAGTGATGATTTCGTCGAAGGCCCCTTCACAGAAGAGAAAAACGTGACGACGAGGGACGAATTGAACGTGCCAGTCATTTGGCCAGCAGAAGACGCATATTGGATATATAGGGGCTGTATGCAATATGGCAGTGTTTCGACAACTACCCCCAAGCTCATTTTCGGCCGCGATTACATCGCGTGCCTTGATTACTGTTACCGCAATAAGTACAAATTCGGCCTCAAATCCAAGTCAATGGGAACGGGACCCGCCAACAGAGCATATTTCGACCTCGATCTCTCTTTTGGCCAATTTGGTCGAGAGATGCGGCGATTGGAAGACTTTGAAGACAACTGCTATCACCCTCGCGTCTATGCTCCCTTTCCGGAACCCCAAAAACGGCCCGCTACGTCCCAGACCGGCAAATACCGGTTCAAGTTACCGCATATTTTCAAAATGATCGACAAGAAGCAGGAGAAGTGGTTTGAGGGATTCCAGTACGAAATTACCATGACCCTCTGGGTTCGACACCGGAGGGAGCAGGAAATTCAGCAGCATAGGGAGATCGATGACGAGAGACTGAGGGAGATTGAGAGCGAGCGAGGGCCAGGGCAGCGTCGGACGACGAAGCGACAGCTTGCTAATCTTCAGAATGATACTGACCAACCGCGCGTACAGGAGGAAGCCTTCCATAACCGTCCATCCATCAAGCTTGTTTTGTCCGACCACCTGAAGGGTTTCTTGGTCGACGATTGGGAGAATGTGACGAAGAACCAGCAGCTTGTTGAGCTCCCCCACAAAAAGGCAAATGTCGACAAGATCCTGCAAGACTATGTGGCTTTCGAGAAGCAGCACCGTCCCGAGGACTCCAGTCAGATGGACATCCTGGTGGAGACAACCCAAGGTATACGCGAGTACTTTGACAAAGCACTTCCTCGCATTCTGCTCTACAGGTAAGTGTCCGACTCCTTTGACTTTTCCACTCTCGCAGGTCTGACTAGCAGTAACTTCAGATTCGAGCGCTTGCAGTGGGACGAGATCCATGGCGGACGGACCCCCGAGGGCCCCAGCAACATCTACGGTGCCGAACATCTTTGCCGATTGCTTGGTGAGTGATCTATCTTAATGTGCTTTCCCTTCTTCTACAAGCCACTGATATGTCATCAGTGTCCCTGCCTGAGTTGATTGCTCAGACCAACATGGACGCGCAGTCTGTCCTCCGTCTGCGCGAGGAGCTTACAAAGTTCACCAACTGGCTCAGCAGGAACTACAAGGACTACTTCATCGACGAGTACACCAGCCCTGGTGCCGAGTACGTGGAGAAGTCGCGCGGCTAGGGCCCTGCCGCGGCTACCAAGCACAACGGCTCGGGAGTTCCTGCTACCCAGTTGTCGCCGTTGGCTGGGAGGAGGAAGTCCCTCGAGCACAAGAAGAAGCTCAAGGGAGAGGCCAATGGTGGGAGCAGCACGTCGACTGCTGCGAAGAATCAATCCTTGCCCCAGGCTGGAAGCAGCGAATTGGCTGGAAGCAGCAAGCGCAGCAAGATTAAGGACAAGGGGACGGGCGAGGCAGACGGCAAGAGCAGCACCTCGAATGCAAAGAAGGTCAAGACTAAGGTTCCAAAGCGCGAGGCTCAAGATGATGAAGACGAGGATGAGTTGTCGCCGAGCAAGAGCAGCACCTCAGTTGCAAAGAGAGTTAAGATCAAGGTTTCAAACCGCCAGGCTCAAGATGCTGAAGACGAGGATGAGTTGTCGGCGCTTCCGGAGCGTCCTAGCAGGACTCACAAGACCTCTACTACTCATGGGATGATCAAGCTCAAGGGTTCTTGAACTTCAACGCCTTCAAACACGTCTTACATGTCGGCGATCTTTCACATTGACGCCTTCGATTTGGTCCGTTGTTTTGGGCACTGCATGTCCAAGAAACAAAAATTAGCGCTGCAGATTTTGGAAGGCAATACTCGATGGATCTCGGGCTTCCGGATCGAGGAGCGACTCAAGTTGCGCTGGAATATGGAAAGCTCTGTTCATTACCTTGCGGAGCGGTTTAATGGTAATCAGTTCGCTCGCTGTCGAACACGAGGCGTTGCCTTTGAAGGAAGGAGAAGGGCGTTGGGTGAACTGGCGTTTCTGTGCTTAGTTCGCGGTCATTCGTCCACAAATCCCACGACTCCGAAAGGGCATGGGTGGTCGCCGCGTTTTTGCTTCATTTAACGGGAATTTCTCCATTTCAATAAGGGAGTAGAGAAAAGTTTCCGCGATTTCTTTTATTCGGGAGTCGAATGGGCTGAACGCTACCTGGTGCGCATGGGTTTGAGGAAACATTAGACACAGCCACGGGTGGCAGCACAATCAGGTCCTTTGCAAAACACTGCTTCTCTCTTTTCTCGTGACAGTCATAGCGAGTGTGTCGACCACTTATTTGTAGCATATCTGTGATGTAATATTCGTAAAGTCTCGTGGGACCTACATCTTGTTGCGTTTTGCTGCATCGACTCTAGCCACGCATCGCCAGTGAAGCTGCTATGCCGTTCGCTTTCCTCGGTATTGCTCATGCACATATTCGTTCTAGGACGCCACTGTCTGCAGCTCTTCTCGTGCTGTATCCATCTCTCGCACCTGGAGCCGTCGGCGTTCCCTAGTTACTGACGCAGTCGACGACTTGCTTCAAATAATGGGGCAAGTCTCCTTCCATACAACCGCCTGAGGTATTTCTTCCGCTCGTCAGGCGTAATCCCAGGACCAACAGAGCCGCTCCTCCTGGCAGCTACCAGCCGCCACCATCAACCACGCATCCCGACCATAACACATCCCTTCTCCTCCTCAATCCCTTCCATTCCCAAGCTCATCACCTCGCAACCTTCTTCTCGACCCAAAATCCCGGATCCGGCGTCCTCTCCGCCCGCAACTCCGCCGGACTCAGCCGCCGATCCACCTCCTCCACCTTGACCAGCTCCTTGACCTTCATGATCATGCCCGCGAACTGCGGGTGCACGGGGTGGAACACAGTCTTGCCGCGCTTGTGCAGGCCCAGCGCGGCGAGCACGTCGCGGCTGCGCTGCGGCATGCCGATTTGCGAGCGGTGGAGCGTGATGCGGAAGAAGGACGTCGCCGCGGCTGAGGCGTTGGAGGCCATCTTTTGTTGTGTGGGAGAATGGATGTATGTCTCGAGAAGAGGAGCTGCGCAGGGGTAGAGGAGTTGCGTGTAAGCCTGTGCCAGCGAGGCCGGTGGTGTGGGTAGGTAGGGGCGAGTGGTCGTACCTGGGTGTCGCACTGCACGGGCTGGTCGCGGAGGGCCTGGGAGCAGGCACAAGCCTTTCCGTGGAGTCTGTCTAAAGGGGCCTTGTTGTGGATGATACGCCAATGCCTTGTGCACCGTATTGAAGGGGACACAAAGTCGGAATTTGCGTTGTCGCGTCTGAGTCTTGAGGAGCTGTCGCGGTCGCCGAAAAAGTTCCCGGTTCTCGGCAAGCTATAGTTCATCACCAATACGAACCGGGATGGCCCGTGCACGCTTGTCGTAAAAGTACTTCGATGGGTAGTAATTATTTGTTGAGTCTACACTCTCTTCAGAATTCTTCTTCTAGGCCTCTGGTAGGACGATGTGTGTATCTTCCATAGTATCATCATAAGAAAGAATGACTTAAATTCATCTGCAAGCGCGAGATCTCTCCCAAATCACTAATGACAAAAAGCACGAACATGCTAAACATTGAAACCTTTCTTCTATTTGTAGAATACCGCGGCAAACCCTGCCCATTGCTAATCATTACTACACAAGGCCTCTTCGGAAACGCAACGACCGCTGCTTGCGTATGCCCTTCTAAATATCCTCCACTGCCGTCCCCGACTGCCCCGCATCTCGCTTCGCAATCTAGACCTGCACCTCGACACGGCCCTCTGCACCTGGCCGACCCTGCTGTTGAAGCTGGGGCAGCAGGTACGTAATGTCGTCCCAAGGGTGACGGTACAGTCCAGTCCTGAGTCTCTTCTGGTCGAGGAAGTGAGCAATCAGACCAATCGACCGACCCAGCACGAACAGACCGTTGAGAACACCCATGGAGAGGTAGTCCTCAGCCTCCTCGGCGCTGAAGGCACCACAGTTGCGGAGCAGGTCCACGAAGCAGACCGCAATGCAACCGTCAACGTTCAGGATCAAGTTGTCCTTCTTGGATGTGGTGACGGTCTCAACAGCCAAAGCATAGTCGAGCAGCTTGCTGCTGGGGAACTTGGCCTTGACGAACTCCTTCACAAGCTCGACACGCAAATCGGGATTGTTTCGCGACTTGATACGGTGACCAATACCAGGAATCAACCTGTTGGCCTTGCGCATCGAGTCAACAAAATCACGCGGGCTAAGGCCCTTGTCAAAGGCCTTTGTGAACTCCTCAGCGGCACCGTCCAGCGCACCACCGAAACGGGAACCGATGGTCAGCAGACCGGCGACCAGCGAGCTGATCAGGTCCTTGCCAGCACGGGTTGTGATGATGGTGTTCATGGCACCGGACACAGCAGGGCCGTGGTCAGCCGTGAGCATAAGAACCATCTCCAGGAACTTGGAGGCGTAGTCGGGCAGACGACGACGGAACCACAGAAGCGACATAACGCCACCAATGCCGATCTCCTCCTTGAAAACGTCAGAGATCGGCATGCCAGCGTACAAAAGCTCCTGGCCACGGTCGTCGGAAATGGTGGAAATAAAAGCAGCAGGCTTGCGGATGAGGCCAAGTTCTTGCGCCCAGGAGTAATCCATGGGGATCTTGGGCACGATGGGCTCAGATGCGGGCTTGATGGTGCCCTTAGAGACAAGGTCGTCGTAAACCTTCTTCAAGACTCCGGGCATGTCCTCGAATGTGCTGGGGACGTGGAAGCCAGCCTCTGCCATCTGCTTGTTCTTCATGGCGGCGGTCTCAAGCTGAGAGTTGGCGAAGGAACCAGCGTGACCGAACTGCACTTCGGTCTTGAACATGCTGGCGCAAGTACCAATAGCCCAGGCGACAATGGGCTTGGTAATGACGCCACTCTTAACAGCCTCGATGACCTTGTACTCCTCCACACCACCGACCTCACCCAGCAGGACCAGAACCTTGCACTCGGGGTCGGCCTGGTATCGCAGCATGTGGTCGATGAATGTGGTTCCGGGGTAACGGTCACCGCCGATAGCAACGCCCTCGTACACACCGTCGGTGTTGTTGGAAATGATGTTGTTCAGCTCGTTGGACATACCTCCGGACTTGGAGACGTAGGCAACGGAGCCCTTGCGGTACAGCTTGGAAGCGACGATGTTGTCCATCATGCCACCAGTGTTGCCAATCTTGAAGCAGCCGGGCTTGATGCCACCGACGGTCGCGGGACCAATGATGGTCACGCCCTTCTTCTTGGCTACGTGCGCAATCTCACGAGCGCGCTGTTCCGAATTAGTTTCTGGTTTCCAATGCATCGCCGACTTCGCGAATTGCTTACCCTCTCTGGTACACCCTCGGCGATGATGGCAATCGTCTTGAACTGAGTGTGCTCCATCAGCTCCATGGTGGAGCTATAGACACTTCGCGAAGAGGCGAAGTTGACAACCACATCAACGTCTGGGTGCTTGGCGGCGGCCTTGTCGACCTCCTGGTAGACTGGCAGGAGAGTCTCGCTGGTGCCCCAGTACATCTTGCTCACGAACTGACCGCCGAAAGTGTAGATGATGCCGGCGACGGAAGGAGTTGCGCGCTTGCAGATAAAGTCGAAGTCGAGCATGCCCTGCACGGCACGGGGCTGCATGCCGTAGACGAAGCATCTTGTCTTGTTGGTGAAGAGGGCGTGTTCGGGGAGAGGAGTCAAAGACCTGCTGGGGGCAGCAAAGCGCTTGATGTTGTCGTTGGCGGACAGCCCAGCGGGCGCGGTACCGTTGGGAGCGGCGGCCATTGCGTTTGTCAGGTATGTGGGATTTCGATGGGTATCAAGGTCTGAGGAAGAGTCCTGGTGGACAAATTGTTAGCACAGCTCTGGAACCTGATCCGTGGAGTCCTGGTAAAATGCGATCCAATGCAATCCAAAGATGTCCGAAGAAGGAAGTGGTTTTCTCGACACCTCTAAGCAAGTCAAAATGACACAGTACAACCTGCGAAGGTTTGACTTTCTTTGACGATTCAACAACCCACTTCTCATAGACAGTCTCGTTGGGGTGCTTCGGATCTGACAGGTAGGCCAGCTGAAGAGGAGCTCCACGAACCTTTCGGGTATTGTTCTTGTACCGTGCAGAGTGTCCCAAGCTTGAAGTTGTCAAGATCACCAAGTCAAAGAATAGGAAGAAGGCTAGAGGAAAGTCAATGAGTGCGGAAATCGGGGTGGTGAGCGTCTGCAATTGAGACCGTGGGCAGTTTTTTTGGATTCCTCGAGGGAGAGCAAGAACACCGGCGATTGAGGTCAGGGGTCTGCAAATAGAATAATGCGACGACAGGGGAGGGGCTGGAAAGCAGTCGGTGATCATTGGGTACTTTACATACCTGTTACGGCCGAGACAGAATTGATTGAGCGCGCGAACACTGCTGTGTACAGCAGGATACAATCGAAGGATGGAGGAGGCGCTTTCAATCTCCCAATGCTGAGGCCCCTTTGGAGTGACCTTTCGAAGGCGTGCTGTAAGCAAGGAGCCGGTGGCTGATGTTTTTCGAAGCTGAGAATGGGTGTGTTTCGTTTCAATGAGCTCGGATCGTTGGGGAAGTTCCTAGCATTTTTCGTGGTATTGTTGAAAGCGCAAAATGGTAAGGCACTCGGCGCAACGACAAGGGAGCAAGCTCTTGCGAGGGCGGTCAGGCCGGCCTGCGACCCCGACTCGCCCTACCCTTGTTAAGATGATGAAGTACCTGATACAAGCTAACAAGCAATCCACCGAATCTCCCGAATCAGTCGGCGGCGGGTAGCACTTCAGGACCCTGCATCTTGACGCTGAGTACTTCGGCTAGAATGATTCATGATGGACTTCCTCTTGATTCAGCATAAACTTCTCTTGATTTTGATTCGTAGTCTTGATGTCAGGTTGCCAAGAGGTTGCCAACAGGTTGCCCACAGAAGATAAGAAGCAATTGTTGTGTGGAGTAAGATCACTCCATCTTCTCATATCAGATTGTCTTGCACGTTGGCAGGTGATTGCCGATACGCCCACCGTAAACAGCAACTAACGCCTGGGGGCTGCTCCAGGGCTCGGCAACCGAAGTCCCCTTGCCTTGGTCTTCAGCTAGACTAGACATTGAGAAAACAGAACAATACGAGCGCTGTATAACAGGAAAAACAAGAACAGACTACTCCGTACTTCCAAGCTCAATCGGCTCCAAGGCTTCGGAACATTGGTCAAGATGTACGTAAAGCATAGCATGGTATTGGGGCTTTACTTCGGAGGCTCCCCATGCCATCTCCGTTCACCGGACTCCGATGCGAACCTGCAATGCCCCGAGGCTGAGATAAAAGAAGCTCCTTCTTTTTCGAGGCGGACCTGGCTGACTACCACAACCATCTGACAGTGATCATAGGCAGGGAGGAGTCAAGAAAACATAGGACAAGAGTAATGTGCGCACAAACAGGAATTGGCATCGGAGGCCGAGACGGGGTCCCCAAGTGACTGGTACTCCGAAGAACGGTGCACGCGCTTGTCAGACCCAACGGGAAATGCCTGGACGATGCTGAGAGGCTGCCACTCGCGAGTCGTTGTTGTGGGCGAGAGTTGGCGAGTTTCCAAACTGGCAACTTGCGACAGAGAAAGTCAGATAGTCCGAATAAAGCTGCGGACAAACCACTAGATCCAGCAACTTCGAAGTCATGAAGCTAGGTGACATGCTTCCAGAGACGGGAGACTGATAAGGGCCAGGTATCGGGTACTTTGGGTCCCACCGATTTAGGCGCCTGCCCCAAAGGAATCTGGCTCCAGGGGTCGCGTACCTGCAGGCTGTCCCTCCAAAGGCTTAGGCCCACTCAGCATTTCCCCTCCATTTGATACGGCAAGACCCGCCATGTCTCTCACCAAATCCTCATTCGATGAGACCCCGGGACAGGTCCGTCTTGAACTTTTGGAAGCCCGCTTCCACGCTCGTCTCCCTTCAGCCCACCCGCCCACTTGAGCACCTCGTCCTCGTGTTTTTTATTGCAACCGACAATTTGTTCAAGCCTTGCATCAGCTTTTCCTGCCATTCAACAGCCATCCCGTTGGACTTTGAGAATTGAAACGCCTGACTGTGCGTATCCCTTCCTTTCGGAAGCTTCCTATTGTGTATGTTTGCCGCAGACAAACATGCAGAAAGACAAGCGCCCGTTGCCCGAGGAGCATAGCGCCGGTACTCGCGTTCCCGCTGAGCTCTGGAAATCCGCGAGAATATGTCTCTAAGCTGGTTTCCATTGCGCGACGAGGGTCGCTGAGCTTCCGGAGCGCCTGGCGCACTCAATTGGAACCTTCCGCACTTGGAATCCCCGAAGCTGACTGTTTCCTGTTCCTCCCAGATTCCTCAGAGGTCAAGCCCAAACTTTGACCTGTGTCTCTATCCTCAATTCGCGACTTCGTGGCTCCCAAGAACCTCGAACAAAACATAGACATAATCAAATCTCGCAGCAACATACCTCAATACCGCCGACATGTCTGCCAAATCCATTCTCGAGGCTGATGGCAAGGCCATCCTCAACTACCACCTGACCCGCGCCCCCGTCATCAAGCCTTCTCCTCTGGCCCCATCAAAGCAGCACAACGCCCCGCCGAGGTTGGCTTCTCTGCACTTTCCCGAGGACGCAAAGGTGGAGGATGTCCTGAACCAGGCCGAGGTCACCTATCCCTGGTTGCTCCAAGAGGGCGCCAAGTTCGTTGCGAAGCCCGACCAATTGATCAAGAGGCGAGGCAAGAGCGGTTTGCTGGCTCTGAACAAGACATGGCCTGAGGCCAAGGCCTGGGTTGCTGAGCGCGCCACGAAGACCGTCCCCGTTGAGCACGTCGAGGGTGTGCTGCGCCAGTTCCTCGTCGAGCCATTTGTGCCTCACCCTGACGGCACTGAGTACTACATCAACATCAACTCCGTCCGAGATGTGAGTAATATTGTTTTTCCTGCCTTCGCACGCGTTGTCTCCAGCTCTAGCGAAAATCTGGCAATGAACAGAGATATTGGTCGACAGCAAGTGCGAGTGCTTCCCGATCTGCAATATGGGTGAAGGAGGTGAACGAAACTGATCGTGCAAGTGCGCGATCAAGAGATGAAGATAAGGGCAAAATACAGATGGAAGGGGATGTGGATAAGAGGAAGGGGATGTGCGAGTTTCATTTGATGAGATTCGGCTATGTTGCATGTATGGCCGTGAAGAAGTATGGTCTTGCGGACGAGCGGAAGTCCAAAAGTGCTTGAAGACAGTGGCCGGTGCTTGCCGCAATGGCGGGCCGTTATCACCCAAATTTGGCTATCCTGTTCATGCAGCGCCATCCGCCGTCCGACCCTAGACTTTGATTTGACCTTCCCAAAAGAGTCCTTCACGATAACGTCATCTGTCATGGATTGCGCTAATTCGAAATTCAGGGTGACTGGATTCTCTTCACACACGAGGGTGGTGTCGATGTTGGTGATGTTGATGCCAAGGCTGAGAAGCTTTTGATTCCCGTCGACCTTTCCGAATATCCTTCCAACGACGAGATCGCAAAGTCTCTGCTCAGCAAGGTCCCCAAGGGCGTCCACAATGTTCTCGTCGACTTCATCACCCGCCTGTACGCAGTCTACGTCGACTGCCAATTCACCTACCTCGAGATCAACCCTCTCGTCGTTATCCCCAACGCAGATGCCACCTCTGCCTCCGTGCACTTCCTCGATCTGGCGGCCAAGCTTGACCAGACTGCCGACTTCGAGTGTGGTTCCAAGTGGGCTATTGCTCGGTCACCTGCTGCCCTTGGCCTGACCAACGTTGCGGCCGCAAGCGGTGCCATCAGCATCGATGCCGGCCCACCGATGGAGTTCCCTGCTCCTTTCGGCCGTGAGCTGACCAAGGAGGAGGCCTACATTGCGGAGCTTGATGCGAAGACCGGTGCTTCTCTGAAGTTGACCGTCTTGAACCCCACTGGACGTATCTGGACGCTCGTTGCTGGAGGCGGTGCTTCCGTTGTGTACGCCGATGCTATTGCATCTGCTGGCTTCGCCGATGAGCTTGCCAACTACGGGTGAGTCAAGTGGTTCCTAAGAAATATCATGCAACATGCTAACAACATTACCAGTGAGTACTCTGGCGCTCCCACAGAGTCCCAGACCTTCCACTACGCCCGCACTGTGTTGGACCTCATGCTCCGCGCCCCCGTAACGGACCAGCCCAAGGTCCTCTTCATCGGCGGTGGCATTGCCAACTTCACCAACGTCGCCTCCACCTTCAAGGGCGTGATCAGGGCCATCCGCGAGTACTCCAAGCAGCTGCTGGAGCACAACACCAAGATCTGGGTCCGCCGTGCCGGCCCCAACTGGCAGGAGGGTCTCAAGAACATGAAGTCGGCGACCCAGGAGCTCGGCCTTGACTGCCACGTCTACGGGCCTGAGATGCACGTCTCGGGTATCGTGCCGCTGGCGCTCAAGGACGGCGAGTACGAGAAGTGCACTGTGGCTGAGTTCTCTGGTTAGAAAATTGTACCAAACTGCAAGAGAGAGAGAGGGGGGTGGCATTGCGAGAGGGGGGACTAGAAGAAGGGCGGAGAACGCGCTTATAGAAGTACGCATATTGGAACGGAATGCAAATGCGCAAAAATATTTCTCTGATATCCCCTTCATCCACGTGGGGGCTTGATTTGCTGGGTGATTCGGTGGGATGAGAAGGATCTACTAGCCTGCCCAGTCTATAGCTCGACTTTAATATGACCCATCTCTAGAAACGTCTTCGTACGAACTGTACTTGTGCTCGCCCTGCCCAAGTGCTCAACGTTGAGCAGCATCAGTGGTGAGCATACTACATTAGGACCCGTACTTGCTCGCTCAACCGTGTCGGGCCTTCGATCTCTTCTTGGAAACACACTACAGATTCCTGGCTACGATGTAACGATACAGAGCGCCTTATTATCAGCAACAGGGCTCTCGGCGAAGCGGTGCTTGGAATGAGCAAACGCAACAAACAACTTCTGCACAGCCATGTGAGACTACGATTTTGTCACTATCACAACTGCCGCGAGTTATACTATGCAGAGATCAGCTCACCTCGTACTCAACCCAGATGTCTGAGAGGCAGCGTATAGTGGCACCAAAAGGTACGGACCAATATGGTTCCTATATGCTCCATACATTAGAGACTGGATCGAGCAAACATGATCATCGAAGTCATCATCACAACGTGACATAAGCAAACAAGGACGCAAAGTTATGAACAATTCTGGTACCACGGCTCTGGGTCTATGGTGTATTTCTGAAGAAGTGAAATGCTCAAGGCATGATGGTAACATTGACATCGATACTCGCGGGAATCATGCCATTACAAAAGATGCAGACCATTCATCTGACATGACATTTCTGCATGTCAGATGCCCAAAAAGCAAGACCATGTGGCGAGCGACCGCCCGTCGTTCTGTTGAGAGGTGCCTCGCGCACCTCTGAGCCTTCTAGCCTATCAACCCGGCAGCAAAACTGGCCGCAAGAGCAGACACCAAAAAGAATGATGTTGACTCGCCCTGAGCGTGTCGAGCACCATCCGCTCCGCTTTTCTTGGACGATGTGGAAGAAGGAGAGGAGGTCGTATCGTTACCGTCACCGCCGGCGACCTGGGGAGAGGTTGGCGTGCCGGTGGACTGAGTGTTACTGCCCGGCTGGTTGATCTGATCATTTGCCAAAGGCACAACCTTGAGATCCGAAAGAATGTTTCCATTGTTGTCCTTAATGGTCTGAGTGACAGTATAATCAACTGTACTCTTTCGTTAGCTCGACTGGATAATCGATGCGGACAGTGTCCACAAGTACTTACGGATGGTAACAATCTTGCCACTAGGGGCAGGACTCACGCCGCCCTCGATGATGGCTGATGCGTTGGGAGGGAGAGCTGGAATGTTGAAGTCGGTCATGAATCCCGTGGTCGTGATCAGACTGGCAGAACACACTGGTGGGGTGGGGATGTTGCTCGAGAGACTGAGTCCCTGCACGTCCGTAAAGTTCAAGTTGGAAAGCTGGTCTTTGAGAGTATAGTAATCACCCTTCATCTGAGCGGAGCCGTCAGAGCTGATATTGACAAGTCCATAATTGTTGATTCCTTGGGTGTACTCGAACACGATGCCTCCTGAGAAGACGCCGTTCATCTGGTCGCTGTAGAGCACAGGCACCTCCCCAAAGTACCGAGGATAAGGGTTATTGCAGCCATACTCCGAGAAGAAGACTGGGATAGAGGACTTGCTCAAGCTGGTGACGAGCTGGTCGTAGGTGGACTCTTGGAAAGTGCTGTTGCCGCACCAACTGGCCAATATGTCAGTCCGTTATTACTCTTGCTTGCATCAAGTTTCAACAAACCTATACGAGTTGAGCGAGTAGAACTCAGCTTGGCTGCCATCGTCAGAAGTGCCATCATCTGAGTCGGTGCACTGCAGATAGTTCAAAGTGTCGACAAGGAAGTCACGTTTATCGGTGGCACTGTATCCCACGGGTATGGGGCGGGTGGCATGGTTCTTGACGTATTGCCGTAGATCACGGATCACCGCGCGGATGTAAGGTGGGTCCATCGTGATGTCGTTCACGTTATTCATGACCTCGTTGCCAGCAAAGAAGGCGGCGGTGTTCTTGTAGTTCTTGAAGGCCTCCACCACTGCGAAAGTGCGGTTGAGGTACTGAGCGTAGTAGCTCGCACCGGGATTGCCAGAGTTGAGACTCTCCCCAGCCAAAGGAGAGTTGACATCGATGAGCATGTACATGCCAGCCTGGTATCACTCAGCTCGCGCCCATGATTCGCGAGAACGCGGAGTGGTGGCAGCTTACCGCATTGAAAATGCTGGCGCATTCGTCGTGGTTGATATCGGGATCAACATTGTAGACCCGAATGGCGTTGACGCCGAGCATCTGCATGAGCGCGGCGTCGCGAAGACATGTGCTCTTGTCCGAGAGAGGGTCCTCTTTAGCAACTGGATTGTATCCGGCGCTGCCACCAGGCTGGTAGGCCACACCGACAATCTGAAATCGGTCGCCGGTGGCGTTGTTGACGAAGTAGTTGCCCTTGATGGTGATGGTGGGCACGGCAGTGGCCAATGTAGCGGCGCCGAGCAGGCCTAGAACAGTTCGCATGATCTGAGATAGGGCAATCAGCGTTGGACATTGTCTCGGGTAGATCTGGTTCTCGAGGCATGGTGTGTGTCGAGGGATGTGCTGCCACGTGCTGAGGTGATGAGGTGCGGCCAGGCTCGTTCCAGACGACGTGCTTACCTGCATGGTCTCAATGTCGAAGATCGTCCCAGTTGAAGGCGACAAGGAGGGAATGCTGTGTTTGGAGAAATCGACGTTTCGAAGGTGGTGTAGCTGATAAAGATCGCGGATCAAGGTAGGAGGGCACACGAAGAGGTCCAACGGCTGCTCGTTGGTATGTGTTGCACCAAATGTTTGCTTGAACGATGTCGTGAACACAAAAGAAATCACTGGTGACGGTAAGTGAGACCCACAAGGTCCGAACTGACGCAAATCAGCGAAACGGGAATAGTTGAAGCAAGAAGCCGATGGAACCAAACGTGGCAATGGACGTCTCGAGGAGTGCAAGTCACAACGTGCTGAAGACCTCAGGAAGCGTAAGTTGCTACGAACGGACTGCGACGATACTCCCGAGACTCGTGGCATTGCCTCTTTCGAGACACTTGGGCAGGTAGCCAAAATATCAAGAGGAAGGCACGCTCACTGACTTGGGCCGGTGCGACCTGGCTCTCCTCCCTCCTTCCTTCTTTCAGTACCACTTTGCACAAGTATGCCCACTCTGCTTGACAAGGCTCCACGATCCGATCAAAACTTGATCAGATTGCAGCGGAGACATCACGAGCCCCGACGGCGTCATCGTGGAGGTGTTATAGCCTGCAGTTTCCAGTACTCGCATCTTCTGGTCCATCACCCTCCTTCTCACAGGCTCACAGCTCAATGCACCTGAGTGCACTACATTGAGAATAGTGAATGTGTGGGGGCTCATGTCAATTGCTCCGTCATGTCTGTACCTGGGGACAGTATGCCAAAACAGAATACATCCATCTCGTGGAGTTTCACAAGTACCAAGGTACCACACCACGGTAATTGTTCCTGATGTGTGAAAGGGAAGGAGCTGTGCTGGTGTGACAGGGTACAGGTGCTGACTCACCCGGAAGCGGCCTGTCGGCCCGCTTCCCGCCTGACTAAGCATAGTCCCCACAGAATGAGGCTGAGAGTGGAGATTTCCCTTCTGGAAGCTATCTATCACACTCAGGTAATGTGATTCTCATCCTGCCTCGAGCTATTCACTGCGAGAGGGTATTGCCTCGTCTGTGCCGTGCGGTCGTTTGTCAACAAAGCCTAACCGGGGACGCTATGGCCTTAGTTTTCCAGATATCTGGACCGCAATATAAAGTTTGATTCGCATCTCCGCATACGTACATAGGTAAGGCCGGTATAACCGCTACTCTGCTAGTTCGCGGTGTGGATGCTAATAAGGTATTATTGGTATTTTGTATTCACTGAAGTTCTGCCATCTGTGGCCTAGGTACTTTGAGGAGAATATCCTGTTGGTTGGCCGGGCCCGCAGCCTGGAGCCGGCACCGATGATGCAAGCTGATTTGAGTTTCAATCTCAGATGAGTCAGATTGAACACGTTATCCACCAGGGCTTTGCTAATTGGCCGATATGAAGTACTGGAAGCAAAGTGAGGCCGTTTTTGGCCGGTACCCAATGAGTACTCGTAGGAGCCTGACACCCCGCTCCAAGGCTATCAAAGCTGAAGCTTGCCGTTCGACTTGCACAAGAGCCCATCAGTGATCAGGTTGCGATACTTCTCCTGAGACCACCTCTTCATTTTTGTATCGGAAGCCAGTCGACCCAATACGTACTGACGGATGTCATCATCCACTTCTGCAATGTGATCATCCAGACGCACCCTCGAGACAGCAATGGCATCTTCACCGTCGACCTCAAAGCTGGGGCGACTGCTTACAATAATTCCAGGATTTCCCGGTTCTTTCGCCAATCCTTGTAGGAAATTGAAGATCTCGTGTCCCGAGGGATTCTCATCCAGAGCATCAACAAAGATATAGACCCTTGCTTGTCGTGAGACGATCCTGAGCCAATTGATTCGAGTAGTGGTCCTGGTGCGGGACTCAAATGGTGGCTCGCTGCATTTCTTGTATTCGCTTGAAACATTATCGGGGATCCCTCTAAGTTGTGCGTAGATCTGCCCAAGTATTGAGCCAAGCACATTCTCAATGCTTTGGCAATCTTGGTTCTTGTAGTCGCAGTACATGATTGCGTAGACTATAGGACACGAAACGCTGCCCTGTGTATGATACATTTGCTGGGAAATGCGTTCAATGGTGTGAGACCTTGATGTTTATTATTGTCAGTGTCTAAATAGAGAATATGCAAAGAAGATTAGGTCCGTATCATGAAAAACGCAAATTTCCGATGCTAAGAAAAGAGGTGTCACGGCAAGCCTGCCATCTTCCTTGGACAAGTAGACCATAGGATAATCGACCGAGTAAACATCTACCGTGGAATACTCGATGCAGTTCAGAAGTGGGTCACATACAGAAGCACAGTGTTCCCAGTACCCGCTGATATACAGTTAGATTCTCGTAGCCAAACTTCAGGATGGTCGTTTTCAGAATGTACTTACGCGGTCCGCTGATCCAGAGGAGATTTGTACGTCGATTCGACCCAATCTGGTACTCGAAAGTCTTGAAAATCCAGTCATTTGTCCCATCTTGGTGGAGTTGCAAGGCCGTGTCGTGGTTATACCAAGGCTTCAAGGGCGATAGCTAGTCTATGATCATGCGTTCTTCGGTACCTGACAATGAACAGTCAATCGTGGGACTTCATAAGATCACATTGATGACCATGATACTTAACGCACTCAGCTTTGAGCGGCTGAGCACTTCAGTGATCTTCTCAATCTGAGAACCGGTTTTCTCATTATCAATAGATACTGAAATAGTCATTTTCTCCATGTTCGTCAAGGTGACCCTGGAAAGGAGAGTGTCAGCGCCTGACGTGCTTGCATTTTTGTCCCCCCCCCCCACCCAGGGGGAAGTATCATTTGTGTTCAGTCTTGACATGATAGCTCAGGAGCAGTCTCACAGGTTTTGAGAACTGATGAACAGCGTTACGGCACTTTTACGTCTCTCGATCTTGAGCAGAGACCTCTCGATATCCTTCTGGTTCATCGTCCATTTCACAGCTTGGACAAGACTCTTGAATCTCGAATCATGGTCGTTTGTCAACCCTGCAGAGAAGCCTCTTAGTTTTCGATCCAGCGTACACAGCTCACTCGTGCAACCATCAAGTGGCGCCTTCATCGACTGGTAGAGATCAAGCTTGGCTGCCTTCGGGTCGCTCTTTTGTTGGCCTTCGCTCGCCGAAGCGGCCCCTTGAACTCCCTCGACCAGGTGCCTGAGATCTTTGATCTCTTGGATCAGTCTCTGTAGGGTCCCTGGCGGGTTGCGCAACTCGCCCTGGGCTTTGTAACAAAGAATAAGGAACGTGTTAGCGGCCGATAAAAAGGCTATTATCCCTGTAGAAATACTCAGCGGATCCATTCTGGGAAATTTTTGTATCTCGCTATGCTTTGGTTGTTGATGTCAAATTTGTCTGAAGTTGTGTCGAGCCTCATTTTTCCTTGATCTATTGAGCACGGGCATCTTTAGAGCGAGAAATGAATCTACCCCGCCTGCTGACACCTACAACTAACTGATATCGTATACTGGCGGGAGACTTGCAGCAAGCGTGGCGTTCGGTAAGACTGCGCCCACTTTGGTCGATAACGTGGACGAATCGTACGACTTGAAGGCGGGACGACTTGCACATTTGCAAGTGGTGAGTCCTCCGAGCCTGATTTGGAGAGCACTTGAAAATTGGCATGATCTCAGAGAGATTTTCCACCCTTCGAGTGATTATTTCTCTTGTGGAGGTTCCTGACGGTGTCCCACTTCAGCGATTTCGGGAGCGCTTGTTCGTTAAATCAATTTCGTTACTATTTCAGTCAACATGATCTCGACGATACGCCTCTCAGCCCCACCGTTTCCCTGGGGCACGTCTACCAAAGAAAGTATCCGGAAGAATCCTCTCCTTTGCTCCACGTGCCTAAATTTGTCACCAGGCTCAGCCGATAGCCACTACCCGCGTTCGGGTCTTTGGCAGCGGGCTAACTTAGGAGACTGGCGCAAAAACGCTGCGATTTTCGGAGACACAGACAATCCACCCGCGTGGGCTGATCCCGTGAGACGAGGGGACTATAACGCCTGGGTGGTGGCTGCTCCTTTCCATGAAATTGTTGAGAGGGCATCAGCGGGTCGCGACTCGTGCAAGGTGGTAAGGCGAGCTGTGAGGGGTATGGGAGCAGG
Organism: Plenodomus libanotidis; assembly: GCA_022609195.1. Classification (NCBI taxonomy): domain Eukaryota; kingdom Fungi; phylum Ascomycota; class Dothideomycetes; order Pleosporales; family Leptosphaeriaceae; genus Plenodomus; species Plenodomus libanotidis. The sequence goes on from JAGKQA010000036.1 coordinate 128,825, forward strand.
AAACTTTGATGGATTAAATACCCGCATCTACTTGCTCTTCCGCAAAGGTAATGCTCTCAAAATGCACGTCTGTGAAATGGGTGATAGTGTTACAGAAGAGGATGAGGTGCCCTTCTTATTTGCGGGAGTTTTTGATGGGCCGTCTCTGCCTGAGATCCAAAGGTTAATTGCACGATTAGAGTTGTATACTCTCCTAGGTAAGTTCACCGTCTCTCGATCGTAGGTGTTGTCTTGCTAAAAACAAGGTTCCGAAGAATAGCCCTGTCCCTGGCCTACAATAGGCAGTCAAATGAGCCTGGTTTGGCCGGAGTTAACCCATTACGGCTAGTACGACTGGAATGGCGGTACAGTCAAGCACATCAATCCGGAACCAGGCTCAGAAGCAAGCATTCAAAAAATAAGGACTTTGATGGACCGCTGTTCCAGCAGCCATGACTTTTGCATGAAGGCGGAAGCTCTGGTTTCACAAATTCGACGGTTGCCAAAACGGGTTGTTAATGTCGGTGCCGAGGACAAAACCGGCATACGCGTGTTCGAGCATGCGTACGACGAAGAGATCATCAAAGAGCCATATGTAGCCCTGTCTCACACATGGGGATCCACGGAGCATCCAAAATTAAAGAACAAACTGGAGCAGAGGCATGAGAACGTCCCTTATAGCGAGTTTCCACCGCTCTACAAAGATGCTATTATCATCACCAGACGTTTCGATATTCGTTATATATGGATCGACTCATTATGCATTATCCAGGGCAATAATACGGATTTCTTCGAAGAGGTCGCGAAGATGGTACTGATCCATGAGGGAGTCGACTTTGTCCTTGCTGCGGCCTCATCTCCCAATGGCGATGTAGGAATTTGTGCTACCCGAGCCCCTTGCATAGAAATTAAGGGCGAAACGGAAGCTGGAGAGAATTTTAGCATCTTTGCCAGAGAAGAATGCCCTCACGGAGTCATTGGCGACGACGACACGCGCCATGAGCTTCATCATGACATCAAGGAATGTTCTCCCTACTGGGATGTCGATGGGACAGAAGACTTCATAGAGTATCCGCTACACTACCGCGCTTGGTGCCTCCAAGAGAGGATACTCGGCTCTAAAGTGCTCCACTTTGCGCAGCACGAGATACTATACGAGTGCCTTACTTCCTTGGAATATGAGTGCGGTTTTTTTGAGGATCATGATCGCGACCCTCTGCTTGAGAGTCGCCGCGCAATCAAGTCCGGGCGAGAGAGCTTCGGTCGGGCACAACTGGAGAATATTTCATTCTCTGAGCGCATGGCGCAGCGCATTTTGCGGCATCGGGCGCCTTCAGCTCGTTTACGCTTTGCGATACCTGAGCTGGCAACAATCGACCTACAGCAGCAGCAATCATCACACCGTTGCGAAGTATGGCAAGACCTTGTAGTGCAATACTCCCAGAAGAAGCTCTCGGATCCAGAAGACGGCCTAGCTGCCATTACTGGTCTTACAGAACGATGGGAAGATTCCAAGGAAACCGGACGCTACTTGGCAGGCTTATGGGAAAGAGACATCCTCAACGGACTTCGTTGGATGCCAGGTACGGATGAGCCCGAGAGCATCCTGCTCAGAAAGTTCGATGAGAGCGAGTCGTACCGCCGTCAAAAAATTGACAGATATGTGGCACCAAGCTGGAGCTGGGCTAGTATTCAACGAGGAGTCGTTTAGAATGATATGGTGGTCAATTTGGACGATGATAAATACTTCGTCTCTGTGAACGTTGAGTTGCACCCTCCTGCTTGCACAGTCAAGGATCAAGGCTTCAAGTACGGCCCGGTGTCGAATGGGTATATATTCATAACAGGGGAGATCATGAAGATCGACTGGTTTTATCCTAACTACCTCGTAAGGAGAAAGCAGGGCGCTACTATAATCATGACGAAGAACGGCGTTTGCAGTACAGCGACCGCTATAGACAGCCTCTCACGACTAGATGCCAAACCTATATTGAAGGGAAAGACGGCTAAGTCGGGAGATGCAATCCGCCAGCTGTGGTGTCTGCGATTTTGCACGAAGCCGTTCCCTGCTTTTTCAGGTTCTGAGCGTGAAAGCGAAGGTGCTTTGTTGCTGGTCGATGCAAGACCAGAGATAAGAAAGAGGCAGCCCGAATTCGTCCGGGATCATGAATTTGTCTTTGAGCGAATTGGTTTTACATATGGGTACATGTTTGAAGACTGGAATCACGCTTTGGATTCAAAAAAGGTCAATATGTATCTCATATAATGGACACACTTTGAGGATGAGTGTTGATAGTCTACTGTATAACCAGGGAAATTGCTAACTTCGCAACAATGGTGGCAAATTCTGAGTTTCAGTGGCTGCCGAATAAGTCGAGCATTTGAACCTGTACTTTCAGTCTTCTTTCTTAACTCAGTTCAAGTTATTGACAAGAACCTAAGCCTAGTCTTTGCCATAGCCCTTTGTGCTGGTAGGATGTAGCAAGTCGTACTCGTCCCTAAGATGACAAAGCATCCCATAATAGGTACCATCCTTTATTGTGCCCATACGACTGTATGTCATGTTACTAGCGGACTATTCTACAGAGTTTCACTCCTCGATAAATTAGACATACCTAACCCTTACGCACGTGGAAAACGAACAGACCACAAAAGTATCCCTGGTTCATTCGGCCAGATCAACTTTAACATCACTGCTTATATCACAGCGTACCCTTATCTACAACCTCCACACCCTCTACTACCGAGAATCGCCCTTACATCGGCTTAGACTAATTAAAGGCGTTTTGTAACATAAAAGGGTCCTCGTCGTGGAAGTCCTCGCCCTCGCCCAACCCTCGCGGCGGCTAAAGAAAGTTAAATAACAAGTAAAGGATAACGGAGATAATAAAGCCGGTAAGGTACCCGGGGCGGCTAAGTTTTATAAGGTTATTCGGCGTACTATTGATATTGGCGCAACTTAAGATATAGCCTAAGAAAGCCGGCGTAATGGCAAGAAGGAATAATAGGAAAGCGCGCTAGTTAATTGTAATGATCCCACTAAATACCCGTGAGTATATAGTAAGTGTCAGAGGGTTTATGCTAGTAATACAGTAGTAGAGGTGACTGGGGCAATATTGAGAAGCGTTCGTGCGTGCAAGTGCTGATCATTAGCCGTTAGGCTATCCAGGTGTGTAGACTGAATACTTAGATTGACAACTGAAGAGCTATGAAGGGAATGCTATCTATCTGGTGCTGACCGTGTCCTTATATCCTATTGCCTTCATACCGTCTTCAATAGTGGATAGCTTGGATAGCAACCTATCCAACATATCCGTGTGAGCCTGTCGACCCTAACCCTGGGTCTGGCTAACGTAAGCGTGCCCTGACATAAGAGATGTGCCGTAAAAGCGGAGTGTGTAAACTGCGGCATCCGGGGTTCCGTTTCCTGACCCCCTCCTGCAGTTGGGTCATAACACTTAATTCTTCCACTTGCCGCCAGGAATTTATAGTAAAGGGAGTAAGTTAAGGACGCACTTTAAAGGAGGCCCAAGGGCCGGCCTTATTATCTTTATTATTACTACTTACTATACTCGAAGGCCATTACTTGGACAGCGCCGCTATAGCCACAGCGCTAAATGTAAGTATAAGGACATAGACTCGTCATCGTAGATAAACCAACTAGTAATACTTAGGGATACATCTGTCCTTAGTGCTAACTCATTACATAAACCGTTTCCCGTTTCTCAGTAATAGCATTGCATATTTTTAGATCTCGTCGCCCGCCTCCCCGTCCCCAAACCATTTTCTCTTTCCTAGAAACCGCCAAAAAAAAATACCCCCAAAAAATACCACTACCAACAAAACACCAAATATAAAAAAGTCTCCTTCGGGTGGGCTCGAACCACCAACCTCTCGATTAACAGTCGAACGCGCTGGCCAATTGCGCCACGAAGGACGCTTTGCGATGGGAGACTGTGCCCTCAATTAATTTATAATGTCAGAACAAATCTACACCCCTGCTATGCCTAGCCTTTGTAGCGGTCTGAAACACTTTCACCTACAAAGAGTGTGATGCAAGGGCTTTTAGTACCTGGGCTTTTGAAGTGGCGGGAGCATGGACGACCAAGCCGGACACTTTCGAATTTGCGACTTCTACCACCAAAACTCAAGCCTTTCAATCGAAGATATTTCAACACCGACAAAGCGGGTGGCATTTTTTCTTTGACTTAGAATTGCCATTAGAAGGGGAAGGTTTTGTCAAAATTAATCATTAATCAAAATCCCAAAGGTGGCTGATTGCATATTGCGCAAACCAAACTGTGTTATTTCGCAGCAACCAGAGTTTGGGGCCCTGTTGGGGGGGAGGGGCAATGCAACCTCCGGACTGTGAGCCTCGTCTCTTGAATCCAAAGCACTGTTGGCTCGGGACTTGAACAAAGTCAAGCTATCAGCCACACCAACAAGGATGATCCACAAATTTTCGAACTATCCAAGTCTACAAGAACGCGCAAAAGAGTGACAAATAACGCAAGACCCTGAAGACACAACCCAAGCAGCTCAAGAATAATCGAATTCATCATCCTGACCCTCGTGGACGTACGAGCGTGATATCTGATGTGTATTTCGTATAGGAGGAACGGATGTATGTGGTGGGCAGAAAAGCGAGCTTACAGAGTATGTACTGTGACGGGTAGGTCGCATAGATACCCTGTGTACCTGTACCGCCAAGTTTAAAAATGGCTTCCCACGCGCCTGCAAACAAATCCGCTGCTCCTCCATCTACTCGCACACAATGCCAGCACACCATTTTCATTCACCACAAGGCTCCAGCCATGAGCGGCAACGTCCCGGCAACGGTCAAGGCTGATGAAGCAGATTCAGCTCATGCAACCGCCAATGCAAGCCTACCAACACGCTTGAAGGTCCTTGAGACTGCAGAAGCATACGAGGAGGATGGAGGCGAGTACAAGTTTGCCGGCACAACGGTAGTCCACCGGCACGGCGCCGACGTTTACCACGCAAGCAGCACGGCTCGCATGACGGCATCGCCGGAGCTCATCATAGAGTTCGTCACCAGCAAGACGCCCATCTCCATCGCCGCCCACAGGCCCCCGATTCCCATCGAACTTTATGCGCATGCCCGCCCCGCTGCCGCGCGACACGTACATCCAGCGGCCGAGGCTCGCGTCATATAATCGAGTCCTCACATGCGCCCTGCCGAGCAGCATCGCGGACGGCCTGCTCGTCGAGGTCCAAGTCTACGAACTCGCTCGGACTTGTCCACAACGACGTGAATCCCAGCAACATCATGCGAAACAACGACGACTGTGTCTTGATAAATTTTGGGTCCTGCCGTCGCGTGGGAGAAAGTCTGGATCACGTTGGCCGTGCGTACGAGTGGTATGATGAGGCGGTCAAGAAATCTCTGTCTACCAGCGATCTGGATGCGCTATGTGAGATGCGGACCTGATTGGAAGGAGGCCGCCCGGATGCGTTCCATTTCGACGAGTAGCACCAGAGGACGTTGCTGGTAAGTACTGGACCAAAACAAATTGCGACATCGTTATCTCGAACAGTAGGAGGGTCTGGCGTACCGGCGTGAGGCCCCTATCAGCCCTTGCTGCTGCAAACCTACTGTGGTATCCTGTGACGTGAAGAATTGGGCTCTCGTTCGAGGACTGGGCACACTCCACGCTGCACGCCGCACTTTCTACAGCGGACATTGAAGATTCGATCGTGGTTCAGACATATGTCTGGATCAGCTAATACTCATGAGTCTGCGAGATGTTGAATCATTCCGCAGCACCGTCCCAGATATGTGCTGGGGGCCTGCGGCCTGCCGCTGACCATTCTTGAAGACGTCAGATGTAGAATATCATGGATGAGTCTCATTCGTCAAGTTCACCTGTCTTCAGCCAACTCAAAAGACCCTTCCGTGCGAGACCATAACACACCCGTACCGCCAAGGCCCCGAATTTCGGTCCTTGCAGCTGCACATTTCTGCCAGCTCTTTCAACACCCGAAATCACTTCTTGGTGGTTCCCTTCGCACTGCCGCTGCCCGCGTTCCCACCCAGGGATCCAGCCTTGCCCGCGTCAGCCGCATTGGCGTTGTTGGCCGCAGCGGCTTGGGCCCTCGCAGAGAAACTGCCTTTGCCGCAGTCACCGCCCTGCTTGTCCTGAACGTTAAGCCTGTGTGTTAGTATATTCCTCGGAGGTGCATGAGATCTAGGAAAGATGGGGCAGCGAGTGGTACACTCCAATTTCCAAGGAGACGTACCGTGGCAGATTGGATGCGAGCAGCATCGGAGGTGGTCATCTGTCCCGACATCTTGGGAGATAATGCTCTGAAAATTGAAGAACGATCGATTATGAAGAGTTCTTGTGAGTCTAGAGTTTTGCGATTTGCGAATTCGAAAGTTGTGCCTGAGAATTTGGGGAGATTTGAATTGGTCGGAGGGAAGGTTGAGATGAGCGAAGACATGAGGTTGTGCACCTTTTTGTATCTGCGAGAATCTGTAAAGCATGCGCTAGGGAATAATGTTTTCCATTCCATGTTTGGTAACAATCATGGAAGAGTTTGTGGGCTATGGTTTGATCAGCAAGTTTGCTTTCAAGCTGCTTCTCTGTCGCATGTGTGGCAAATGAGGCTCTTGCACGACTGTGAAAAGAGGCAACCCTGGCAGCCTTTTTACTTCGGCCATAGTATCAAGGCTCGGATTGTCAGCTGAATTGAGACATCCAAACCTTCAGCTATCTTGAGAGCTCCCTAAGCTACCCTGACGTTACTCTTCCCAGGCAAATTCCACTACATTGCTGCCAGGAATCACAAGCAGTGATCGTCCATCGTTATCGGCAGGTTGCTGTACGCGCCCACCGTGCCAACAAGGCAGCACTACTACCGTATCAGCACTTGAGCACAAGTTAGAATGTGTTAATAAGCACGATTGTTCACAGGAAAGGAGAATCTTACTGATCCTGCTTGCTTCCCCAGTCCCACCAGTCGATGACCGCACCCTTGAAAGCGAATTTCAACAAATCGCCCGTGCCAACCTTCCTGTCAACGTCGTATGATCCAATATCTGTCCAGATTTCACCTAGCCTCAGGCTCACGAAGTATTGACTACGATCATGCTCTCCACCAACTTTCACTTCCTCATCTGGCCCTTCCACGAACATGGAGGCGCCGAAGCACTGATTTTCGACCTCGTGCCATCTACCATTGTAAAGATAATAAAATCCCAAACCTTCCATATGTATCCGTCTCATATGGAAAGTAATGGGTCTACCACCGCTGGCCGCTTCGTAGGTGACTTTCTTGTGGACCACCACTTGTCCTGCGCTCGGAGGGCTAGGCAGCTCGATGGAACGGCTTAAAACAGGTGCTCCCGGGCTGCAGACTGTCAGTCACGACAATCTCTGATAAGCTGGCAATCTTTTGTAACCCACATTCTCTCACTAGGCAGCATGGGCTCTGGCTCCACCCAGTTGCGGGCTTGGTACTGAGCCAATCGCCAAGCTGACTCTGCTCGATTCGCCCATGCGAATTTGCTTTGTGTGTTGTCGCCACCTACATACTTGTGCCGGTGTGGAAATGGTTCGTCTGTCTCTACAACTTTGAAGATGAGCGGACCTGCTGGGGGCAAAATGAGTGGATGAGGCTGGCGCTTCATCATGGCCTCAGCGTCTCCAGGTATACGGCCAAACTTCCAAAAGTTGATCTTACCCCCGGGATAGAGGAGGTGTATGTCTCCCCTGGTATCAGTCCCATCTGGTAATTCGCCGTAAGTTCGCTGAGTGACGCGTGGGTGCTCCCTGCCGCGACTGTGAACACCTCTGAGCTGTGCATTGGCACCTCATCGAGAACAGCCTTGACTCTCCGGGACATTTCCAGAAGACTCTGTGATATTTCAGCTTTGACTGGTTTGAGCTCTGTCGGCGATTTCTCATGTAGAAGCATCATATGTCCGTTTGCAAGACAGCCAGACCAGGGACCCCACCCGCATATGAGGTTCTCTGCATTAGGATTCTCTGAGCGATAGGTGACATGGAAAAATGTCCTTTAAGGCATGGTCAGGCACTATTCCGCACCATCATTGGCCATGTATGCCGTGATCTCAAGCGCTAGCTGAGGAACGTCAGGCCTAGAAGCATTATATCAGCTACGGCATGTGCGTGATGTGGCAATCTGGACTTACTCATGGTCTCCATCTTGGACTCGAATGAACTGTTGATATCTTGAGTTGAGAATGTTCGACATTTTCTCCCCCAAAAGTGGCTAGCCTAGATTTTTAGGAGGACAACTGGAGGGACAGCATTGACAAATTGATCAAGAGTCACGAGCACGCTATGAAGCGTGTACATAGTTTAGTGGATATCATGGAAGTGCTGAAGTATGCGTGCTCTTACTCAGTAGGCTCGTGAGTTCTGTGAGCTCTGACACATACGGCGTGTCCAAATGAAAATGGCCACGCGGCTGAAGTATCGCTAGCGACCACTGACATGCGTAGTTTGTCTGACATGCAGCATGATCGTATCCACAATTGATGACGATGGTGGACAGATTCAAGCCCATCATGTAAGTGGCGTGTAAAGAGACCAGCATTATGCGGCTCATGCTTGTTTAGATTTTCACTGCTCTTCACTTAGAATACCCAGGTCACGGCTACACCACACCGAACGCTCTATGGGTATGGTTGAACACCCACCACGCTAATGCCCTCAACAGCTTCAGTCAGGATCCATAAGTTCTATGTCCAGGAAAATTCGGAGAAATTGCCAAAATCGCAGTTTTACGTTTTTTCCTAGAAGGACTGGGTCCTAGTTGAGTAGATTATGGGTCAGCACCGGTGCATGGTACATACACACAACCAGTCCACCCATCGAAGTCGGGCATATCCACGGAAAGTGAGTCCAATGCAACGCCGAGATCCTTTTGTGGCACTCCGAATTCGTATCACACACAAGATTCTAGAAGGCGTGTTTGACCCCTCTCTCAGGCCTGCGCCGGGCATGTGTGCCACACTAGGTGACCATGTGTGTGCCCGGAAATTAGTGGCTGAATATTGGGAAACAGGTGTAGATTTTCGTGAGAGCGGCTTCTGATCTGAAATCAAGACGATTGGTGCAGTAAAGTAATCGTCGCTGACCCTCGCCAATTCTCCAGGACACAAGTTGAATGTGAAAAGAAGAGCTCAAATTCTGCTTCATCGATTCTGTGATGTCCAGTCGCCGCGCTTACATATATACTTCCAAGTCTATAGCATCTGTTTACCGTGACACCTCGTATGATTCAATAGGTCACACCTACCGAGCTGAAGCCCAGGGGTGTAAGCCTAGGGCTACATTCATACACAGTCGTGCTTATTCAAGGTGTGGGTAGTGATTTAAAGAAACAGTCACAGTGGCCTATCGCATCCTAAATTCAATCCACATTGTTACGCGTCAATAAGCCCTTAATTAAATCTGGACCCAGCCTTACAGCTTCCCGAATATACGGGTGGTTACACTACGCAGTAAGCCGAGATGTAATGCTGCTCAGGGCATACCATAGGTCAACTGCTGTCATGTCACAAGCCAGCCTAGCCAAAGTGTTCCATCAGAGCGCACTCTTCAGCTTTGGCTGGCACCTAGACCCTGGGGTCAAGTAAGCACCGCTAGAGCCTCATCTGTGTGTGGTAGTAGTACACAGCAGTCAGAGTACATAAGCACTTCTCTGACTTTGGAGGCCTTTCCCCTCTAGCGTTTCCACAGTCCGCGATCCTCTGAATTCAGAAAATCCTAAAGATATCCCAACTTCCTTCTCGCAGATCCACTGTCGACTTTTCGATGGCGGATGAGCACGACGATCATCTCGGCAGGTCAAGCCAGCTCCCCAAATCACAGTTTTATCATGGCGTGGACGAGGTACAACTAAAATTTGAGGCCGTCAATATTGGCAACAAGCCCATGATGAATTCACCAAGGCTTCTTCCAGTGCCTGAGAATGTATCTACACGAGACGTGGCGTCAAAACACAAGTGGTGGACCAGGAGCACCAAGGCACCCGCTGACATTTCCGAGAAGAATCGTCAAAAATACTTCAAGGGTACATGGGGCCGCAAAGGCTTACAAAAAGTCTTATGGCCGAAGCTGGATCAAGACCACGATATCGAGAATAGCGCCGCGAGAGGAGTTGCCTTGGAGCACACGGCGACCATGGACTTAGACGACCCAAATGCACAGGTAGTCAAGTCAGAAGACGGCAAGTTTATGTACAGGAATGAGCTACAGCAGATCACAGCAAAGCACTACGACCTCGCCGTGTACCTATCACCAACCAGGCTGGTGCCTCGCCGCTTGGTCGTGCAGTCAACGCAACACGTCTTGGATGGCGCTGAGGAAAGCAAGAATTCCAGTGGGGACTGGCTCAGGGTCAAGGTCGGAGGCAGTGTTCCTGCAACTTTCCGTCTATCTGAGTGGGCCATGCGCCCACTGGACACTCATCATGGTGTTCCAGAGGCCGGCAGATTTTGGTCCAAAGTCTACGCTGGTCTGAGAATGCTCCTCGTTGCATTCCCGTTGCAGATCATGCTCGTCTTACCGAGTAGTGATGAGGACGATGGCCAGATCGCAGCTACATACACAGACTTTTCCGGCTACCACTGGAACTGGCCAAAATTCGCCATCAACGACCTCGACATGCAGGCTCCGTCGCAAGGTCAAGTAGACTCGGAAATCCCTTCTTCATTCGATGTTCGCCGGCGCGCTCTACGCCCCTCAAAGCTCGTTGTGGAAACGGGTGATAGATGGGCAGTCAGTGAAGAAACGACGTCTGCCGGTGCAACACGATACGTCTTCATCAGTTACAGTCGAGCACGATTTGCGGCAGCATTTGGCGCTTCCTGGGACAAGAAGATCATGCAAATGGCCTCAAGAATCACTAAAGAGCTGAAATGCCGCGCCTACTGGCTCGATGAGGTATGCATAGAAGAGGGAAACGGACAGCAGAAGGACTACGAGATCTACACCATGTGCGATTATGTCAGAGGCTCTGCCCACGTTGCCGTTCTGCTTCCAACCGATAGACTGATGGAAGAAAAGGCTGCTTGGGGCGAACGCATGTGGTGCCTACCAGAGGGTATGCTGGCCCCAAATGACGGCGTTTGGTGCTGTCATGAAGACAGCAGGGGACAGCTCGTGAAGGCAGAGGTGCACAAGATTGAGATGACATCTACATTCTGGTTGCAGTTCGACCAAAGGCAGCTCGGAGGCAGTGCGATTCGGATCCTCGCCGAGCATTACTCTGGCGCTCTTACACTGAGCCGCTTGGAGCTCTTACCCGCGATCATCAACGCTCTAAGCGTCACCGGGCGGAGGGACATAAATGGCAACCACTCAGATCTTCCTTATGCTGTCATGGGTTTCCTTCACTACCGTTGGAGTGGACGTCATGAGGACTATACGCAGTTCCAGAGCTTGGTGCGTATGTGCCTAGGGAACGACAACGACCAGATCATCGAGAGAATGATCTGCCTCTTTCCTCTGGCCAGAATTGATGAGCTGGGAAGCCACGAAGCGAAGAAGGTCATCAAGGAGACGGCGGATATGCGCAAGGCCCGCGCCAACGAGATGTGGCAGACGCTTTCGCGACCTGACCAGTACGGCACATACCTGCACGACATTCAGCCGCTCTGTGATGTGGTTGGAATTGCCCATGAGGACAAGACAGTCATCATTGACAACTGTCGCGCCATTCATATCCGGTGGAAAAACTTCCCCAGGCCCGTCGTCGAGCGCGACTCGAGTTTCGGACGGAGTCTGGCAACATTCTTCGTCGTGGCCGGTGCGTGGTGGCTGGTCCAGGGCATTTCCTTGACCCTGAATTGGCTACCTTGGTGGGTGAGCATCGCCTCGGACAGCACAGAGTCGAACGGCACAAGCACAACGAATAGCACAGACACCACGAACAGCACAAGCTCGTCCGAACTTGTCTGGCTGGCCGCAGTGGTCGGAGGATTTCTCGCTGTTGCCATCCTTCTCTCCGCCGCTGCTCCGATTTCCATTCGCAGACTCTATGGCGGGCAAATCCTCAAAAGCAAACCAACGCTCGTTGGCTTTGAGGGAACGATGCCCATAGAGCAGCTGGAGAAGATCACATTCGGAAACTGCGCAGGCCGTCTGACGTACGCACCGTCTTCAACAACCTTCTGCAGAGGCAATCGTCATCCAAGGGAGCGAAAGGGCACGGCAATGTGGATTGACGAGCCAAAGATGGGCCATCCTCGTCCACAGGTTCCGCCAGGGCATCGCCTCTTCACATTGGTTGACATGGGAGACTTGACTGTTTCAATATTCTCGGCAGAGAGGCCACCGACAGTGGCCCTCCTCTGTGGAAGAGAGGGCGGTATGCTGCGAGCTGCGCTTTGCAGTTGGCGATTCGAGAATGATTGTTTGTTCAAGGAGACCGTTGTTAGAATGTCGTCGAGTGTCTATGAGTCGGCTGTGACGAAGGACTGGCTGAAAGTGTGTTTGAGTACGCAAGACCAGGCTCGCAGGGATCACTGGGCGCTCACTCTCTGAGGCCGGACGGACGTGAAGTTTCCGATTTTGTCAGCTTTTCTAGTCGTCTCCTTTCAGCTGAACACCGTTATAGTGTAGTAATGAAGCCCTAAGGCCCCGTAACATACCTACTAAGTAGCTGTTGCGGCTTTGTTGAGGCGTAAGAGACATGGAAGACGGAGGACCGGCGAGGCCGACATGCGAACTGCTTCACACGGGTCATTGTGATTGTACTTAAAGGTACGGCCACCGCTCATGGACCCCAGACGGTAGATCGTAACCACGTGCCAACCTCATCGATATATGAAGGCAAAGTCCGCGCTGTCAGATCCCGATCAAATCCATGAAGCACGTCTGGGACAAGGATCCACTTAACACTGCCCCCTTCGCCCTGCCAACGCTCCTCGAACCCGAACCGCTTGGTCTTATCCACTCCGTCTTTCTTCGAGTTGACCTCCTCGTCCCGCCGAAGGACAGACATCTCAAAGTTGTCGTTGCTCTCCCTCGGAGCTCCGGTGCCACAGACCCGCTGAAACACATCACTTTCGTCAGGATCAGGCACCCGCCATCGTCCCGTCCTTCCATCTCCCCTCTTGATTCCCTCATCTCTAACAAGTCGACAGGCCATTCGCCAACTCTCATGCGACAAAACGTCCAGCTCTGCGCCCACGAGACACACATGCGCTGGAAGACCCGAGCCACCATCGTCGCATGTCGCGAATGCGGGACTTAGTAGCGGGTCACGCAAGTCATGCCCATACGGCACATAGCTCCACACATAAGCCTCGTACGCGGCCAGAAGCGGATCGATTCTGGCGTTGCGTGGGAACGGTAGCGTAGGCTTGTATGGTCTGTTGTCCAACTTCTCTGCCACGGGCCGCTGGAGATCTAGATAGCCCGATATGCTGACCACAGCGGTCGGCGGCGTCGCGTTTCGTTTGACTTTTGGGAGCTGGCTGAGACCAAGTGCGAGGTTTCCACCAGCGTCAAAGCCGAGTATAGCAACCCTGCCCTTGCTTCTGCTCGTCCGGTCGATGGGAAGGCTCTCGTCGCCTAACACTGAGAGATATAATGCCTCGAGATCGTAGAGTGCTCCGGGGAAAGGAGCTCGCGGGGCTTTCGAGTATGGCAGGCTTATTACCAGCATGCCTTGAGCATCTGCGAAGGCGCGGTTCCATCCATCGTCGTCGCGAGCGGTGCCAACGCAGAAGCCGCCGCCGTGAATGGTGAAGACTGTAGGAAGTGATTCGGGAGACGTCAGGTCGTAAGCAGCTGGAAAGAATATCCTGTCTTGCTGTCAGCCATACAGACCGCACAGAGCTCTCCTGAGCAGCACGTACCGCACGCCCAACGTAGGCCTTTCTTCGTATGCCTTGACAATATTTGGTCCAAATCCAGCCATTGGGGGATAAAAGTATTCCCTCCACTCCTGGAACCAGAGCATCGTCCCCTTGACTCCCTGAATACCGTAGACCTGCGCTGCCAATCCGACCTTCTGTATCAGAGGCGGAGAGTCTTTCTTCACCGCTCTTCTGCGCTTGCGGAGTCGCGTGAGACTGCCATCTTGCTGAGCCTCGTACGTAGGTGTTCGTTGCGTTTGGACGGTGTATGCCCGGGGCGGGCGTGTGAGCGTTGCGGTGGACATGTCGCTCTTCGGGGTGTATTCTCAACGACGATGACGGTTCGTTTTCTCTACGGTTCAGTTGCTCTGCTGTGCGCCTGCGCGCGTCCGTTTCGCCAGCGTAGGTTTCGCCAGCGTAACACTCGTTGTCGTGGGGTTAGTCGGACAAGCGAGAGGAACTGAGCAAGCTGGTGTCAGTCTGTGCATCGATTTCCAAACCGAGCCTGAAATGGTGCGAGGAAGTGTATCTCTTACTCTCAAGTACAGATGAACATAGAGCAGCGCAAGCACCGCGTGCACAACCTTTGTGACCATTTTAGAAACACAGTCGCCAACTGGTGGGATTTACCATGGTCTGGCGCAAAGACGGATTGCACTAGAGGTCAATCCTGTTGTGATGAAACGGCGGGTGTCATGCAAACCGACTTGGCCCTGTCGATGGCCAGATGGCAGATAGAGGTTCATGCGCTGCTGTACAGCAGTCTGGAATCGAGAAGCGTTCCTGAACCATAACACGCAAGCTCGATCTTGGCAGCTATCGCGCTGCTTGACGCGATTCGAAGTTCTGGGGCCGCGACGAGAAGGAGGGGAGTTGCTAGAGATAGTAGTCGCGAGCACCAGGCCGAAATCGGTGCCGACGAGACAGCCAGCGCCCCCCCCCCTCATCACTAAACCCCCCATCTCACACACGAAAGAGCCAAAGGGCCGCCCAAGGCTACGATAAACTCCGAGGAAAGTAGATTCAGCACTGAATTGGAGGTCCTACCCATCATTTTTGGGCGAGCCGTGTGAGAGGGATGCATTTATAGCGATCTGAAATGTTGCAGTTCGGTCAAAATTGGTAGTCACTAGTACCTAGTAGTTATCACTGGTTACCCACCTAGCTAATGACATGTAAGTACCAGTATACGGAGGTCGCACTCCATTCATGGTAGATTGTTCGGAGGATTGAATTGAGAAATAATCGGTCCACTGCAATGGAGATGAACTTCAAAGCTGGAACCTCCAAAGTGCTAGAAAGTGAGCCATGAAACCATCTTGCACATTCTATTCCTGAGAAGAAGCTCTTCGGCTGGCTTCCGAGGTCTTTCCAGAGAAAATTGATAGAGAAACAGAGCAATTAATCTACCGCATTAGTAAATTTTTGCCCTCTAGTCTGGTGCGGCTCAAGTTGGCCCGTGAATTACGACTGCCCACGAGACCAGACCTAGGAGTTTCTACAGTAGTGGCGAATTCCCTCAGCCCCACTTACTACCTTATGTGGCGCAAGGAATCTGGTTTTCACCAACTTTTTCTGTTGAGCCCAGACCTATCCCATCTCAAATCCCTCCATTCTAAAGACGTAAATACTCCCGTGGCGAGCATTTTCGAGGGTCATTGATGCCTCCGAAAACTTCAATGGCTTGATGCCATTAGTAAACTTTCACAGATATCTCCCTACCGAAGCTCTGCGCTGAGCGAATGGGAAGAAGCGTTTTGGCAAGGAGAGCCGGACAGATTATCAAAGTGCCCCAAACCGACCAAAGCTTCCACACTGTCTAGTCTTGACTCCAAAACCAATATTGAATCGATTGACTACTGGATGCATCAAAATACATAGAGGCTCAAGCACCCAATTTGTCTTTGATGTGGGTTCCTCTCGAGTGCTTCTCCGTCGGGTTCACACTCACCGTTTTGCAGGTAATGCTTCCAATAATGCGTCCGACTCCTTGACCATCTCTTCTGTTACGTCTTGCCAGCTCTCGAGAGCGAGAACACCTTGATCATCAACTACATCGAAACAATGCCCGGCCCAGGTTCCCTGTGACACAGCCGCGATGGCAGCCCCCTTGGAACCATGGCGTTGATTGTATTTTTGGGTGTCAGTTCCCCAGCAGATCCGCAACATCAAGGTCCGGTCAAGCGAGACCCTCGGGGCTCCAGCTACATGGATGTCATATTTTCCACTCGAAGTCGGGCGCAATTCCAACCGCACATATTGAAGCGAGGTGTGATTGCGCAGGACCCACTTCATCGTGTCATCCTCGAGCAGCCGAATGGAATCATCGAGCACATTGTTCAAGCAACGCTGAAGGATATCAATATCGTGTGCGACGATACCGCTCTTGTGGTTCGTGGTATGTAGAGAAAAGGCCTCTCGCCACCTCTCCTGCTCATTGTGCTCGGTTAGATCGCGATAATCATACAGGGCGTCCCAGTTCCAGCGGCGCGCCGGGCACATGCCCGGCCCCGAACGAAGGCCCATCCCTTTCCCAAGACGGGGAAGCGCCCGGAAAGCTTCTTCCCGCTGCTTCAAGTCTGGAAAAACTGACTGCACCGCAGGAGGAACAGTCGTCAGCCACGACCCCGTCACAAGCAGTGGGGTGTCAGCCCATGATCCCGTCATGCAGGTCCGCTGAATGTGCCTCAAAACAAACGGCCAGAATACACGGCAGCACAGCCCGAGAGCCACGATATCTTGGCGGTTCAAGGCGGAGTCGGAGACGACGAGGGACAAAATCTCGGGAGGTATGCGTTGCAGCGGAGAACTGCTGCCTTGTCTCTGAGGCTGTCGGTCGAGCTGCGACAGCAAAGGAGCTAAGTCGACATCTCGGGGAACTTGTCTTGCAAGCCTAGTAAAGGCATTCCATGAGAATTTTCCACGCACCAGGGCGTTGAGAGACGGACGTCTGTCTCTTGATAATTGACAATGGTATCGTTCCTCAAGAAGAGGTACCAGTATATTCCATTTCTGTGGCGTTCTGGTTGTTTGATCGGTGCCTGGAGGACACATGATATTTGCGAAGGGAAAATGGATGATCAGATGTGTGACAGAAAGTCGTGCGTATTTATTTGGAGAATAAAAAGGGGCGAGAGAGGCCCCAATCTTGATATAGTAGATGCTGACCGGATCAAAGATCATCCTTCGATTTTGAACCAACCAGGAGCAGAACATCCACCTGGGTTGGCTGCTGTTTATTCATGACAAGTTGGTTACAATTCACATATCAACCCGTACTTTCTATGTACTACTCGTCGTCCTGAAGAAATTTGCTTCCAATGTTCCTGGACATGACGATTACTTGATCTCTATAGCAGCTATGGCTGCCACGCTGTTGCAGAAGACACAGATAATGTAATCTTGGTACGGCAAGTATGGCCTCAGATACTGGCTGGGCCTTCTACAAAGACCAGAAGCCGCAGAAGGAGATAAGGTTCCAAAATAACAAGACCATGTGGTAACATGCCTTCCCCTGAGCACAATGATGTCCACAGAAAGCCACAATCTCACCACCGTCACCGCTGATGACCGAGTCTCACAAACACAATATCAGTGCACGATCCCACACAGGATCAGCCATCAATCCCACTCAACACACAACCTGAAAGCTCAAGAACAAGCCCCCCGTGATGCAAATGCTGCTCGAGTACTCTGACAGTGTGCGCTGCCCGCTGCTGCAGCCCGTCGCGCTATATCCATAGATATTGCAAGACTGTCCAGACCAGCTCAGGCGCTGCACGATCTTGGCCGAGCCGTCGCCGCTCTGAAAGGTGATGCAGCCACTACCAATGTCTGTCCACGTGTAGCCCGCCGTGCCGGAGCAGGCGCTGCTGGCGCTGGTCCAGGCTTTCAGAGTGCCAGTGGAGCGCGAGGTGCTGTAAGAGGGATGTGGTCAGTTGGATATGGTGTGATCTAAGAGAGGAGGCTTGGTTCGTACAGGCCTGGGGCATCAGACGCCAGCGAGATGTCGACCGGTGTGCTGGCAGCTAGTCCGGACACGGCCGCGAGGCTGGAGATGATGGAAGTGATCTTCATGGTGACGAAATATGGGAAGCGTGGGAATATTTATGTGCGTGGCTTGTTCGTAGAACGTGAAAGACGTGCAAGGACGAGTGTAATTGCGGGTGGCTCAGCATGAGGTGTTGCACGAGAAAGCCTGCGACACCTGCCCCTTTATATTTCAATCCGCTCGTGCACCCTGAAAGAAACAGTATATCGTCGAACAGTATATTGCGGCTCTTGTTGTCCGTCGCTTACTCAAGTCTAGTACGTAGAGTAATCCAATTACTCGAAACGGCGAAGTGAGCCACTTCAGCTCACACATTCCAGCCCCCCCTGCGGGGTGCTGAATCAGACGCAGCATCCCACGAGAAAAGCACCTCCAGTATCAAGGCTGACCAGCCATACGAGGCATACTAGTGTAGCTGAGATGTGGATTCGTCGAAGCTCAGAAGTTCACCGCGCTAGATCTTGGGGGCGCGTGGTGGAAAGGGCGGTACAACAACATTCACTTATGGCTCTAACCACTGACCCTTCACACATCGCCACATCCAGAAGAACGGGTCAGGCCTTTCACCGAATTATTTAGCTAGTTTAAGTAGGCCAAACGAGGCTTGGGCATGGTCTCTAGTATAACTCAACTTTGGAAACAGCCACCTCAGCGGTACACCCTTGTGAGAAAGTCACCCGTGGGAAAGCCACCCGTAGGCGAGTCACACACGGAATGAGTGGTCGGTCTGGGTGAAACGACATCCATCCGGCTCCAGATCAAAGATCCTGCCTGACAAAGTTTCATGCTTCAGGCTCGACATGCTCTCAGAGATTTTGGACCCGACACTGACGAATGTTCTGACTATGCAACCGATGGTGATCAACGATAAGTGTTATAGCAATGCCAATTCTCAGAGTGTGTTTCCCACACTTGTGTATCAAGTATAATTGTCTGAGATGGCGACCCAGACTGTGAGAAGGAGAACGTTCTCGAAGAGGAGACAGACGAAGCTCTCGGGACTACCACTGCTTGCACGCAACAACCCCTTGATCTTTGCGATCGCTCACCGAAAACATGGCAAACAGATGCGACCAGACTGGGGCCAGTATATATTCGAGACAGCATGGGTCGACACAACAGCAGGACCGCCGCCACTATCGTTGTTGGTAGTATTCTCGTCGAGACAAGGACATGCAACTTGGGCCGGAGCCAATAGACACCTGTGCGAGGCAGCTTTGGCCGAGTGTCAGGCGTCGCAGGTAAACAAATCAAGCCCTTCACTTCGAAGCCAGAAGCGTTAACTAGTACATGGAAACAGTACGGTATATCATGACCTATGTAAACAAAAAAATACAACAGTTTCCCCACGCCAGTGCATTCCCCAGCCTTCCAAGCCTGCCCTAACCCTCCCAGGTATTCAGGCTTACCCATAACAGCAACAGCAGTCAGCATGTAGTGATCGGTTCGATACTGTACAATTCAAGGACAAGAAGCATATCCCTACAGCAGACCTCCTCCCTATCTTCCTACTCAAACAACAACTTCATCCTCCCCCTCATCAGGCTCCTCAATACTCGTGCGTCGCTTCGCCTCCACCGTCGGCTGTACCTTCTCGCCGTCCTCGCTCAGCACGATAGGCGGCTCGGATGCCTCTGCCTTCTCCTCTGACGTCGTCTCAGCATCTTCAGCGGCGACGGCGGGCTTCTCGCCACCCTCACCGGCCTCGGGAGAAGCTGCCTCGCCGCTTTCCTTGTCTTTCTTGTTGAACGGCCACATACCCATAATGCCCTTGTTGCCGCCGGCAGCGCCGCCAGGTGGATGCACCGGGAGCGGCTTCACCAACACAGGATCAGTGCCGCTGGCAGTCGCGTCCTCGGGCACGGCGAAATCGCCGAATTCTTCCTCCTCTTCACCGCTGCTGTTTGCGCCTGCACCGGCTCCTGAGCCCTCGTCCTCAGAGCTGTCCCTGCCATCACCAAAGCTTTCGTGTTCCAGCTCTGTTGCCGCCGCTTTCTTCCCCTTACCACCCAGTGCGCCACGCCACCATCCACCCCTGTTCCATGCGTTACTGTTCCCCTCACTGCCACCAGCTTCCCGACTACCGAGATCACTGTCGTCATCCTCTTCATCTTCGCTGTTCTCCTCCTCACTGCCCTCGTCATCCTCATCGTCCGCGAACGGATTTCGGATCGCTCCTTTCTCTGAGCGCATTAGAGCGCTCATACCGCCCTTGCCCAGCCCACGCTGCTCGGGCTCGCCGGCGTCGGGCTCTGCGTCGTCGCCGCTGCCACCGCCGCCTTCCTCTGCTTTGCGCTTGGAGGCGAGCCGGGCTGCGAAGGCCATGCGAGCTCGCGAGGGTGGGATGTTCAGTGGAGGGGGAGGAGGTGGCGGTGGGACAGAAGGCGGGTTGAGGTTGTTGGCTGTTGGTGTGGATGATGTGGTGAGTGGATCCGTGTATGCGCGGAACTAGATGGCAGGTTGCGTTAGCTATATGAACTTGGTAAACTTATCAATCGTCATGGAAGGACTGGGCAGCGCAAGGAGACTTGGACGTGGACAGATGAAAGAGGCAGGCCGAACACGGACGAAAGCATGATGACCCGCGAAACCAGCGAGCAGCGACCACGAAATTTGAGCCACAACGCAGAAGGAACAGCCGGATCGAAGAAGGAAGAACGCAGAGACTTGAGCAAGGGCCACCATCAGCATGCCACCCCACGCAGCCAAACACGATCAGACACAGACAAGGACCAAATCCAGCAATGGGATGACCAGCGCACACTATCACCACTGGGAGTCAGGACTTTGGAAATGTCCCAGTGTCAGACAGAGTAACGCGGTAATACGCCATTGCACCAAGCCGAGACCCTTGGGTATTCCAGCTCTTATAGAATCAAACATATCTTTTCCGGATAACCCTAAAATTAACCTTCAACTGCTCATTGTCTCTCTTCTGATCCCTGCCGCTTGCTGCTGTCTCGCCGATGCTGTCTGGTTCTGCTCGGGATGCCGTATCTTATTTGTTCTTCGTCTCGATCAATGGGCCTCGCAGAACGTCGAGCATTTCGTCCAGTACCTCGCTCGGCTGT
Organism: Plenodomus libanotidis; assembly: GCA_022609195.1. NCBI lineage: Eukaryota > Fungi > Ascomycota > Dothideomycetes > Pleosporales > Leptosphaeriaceae > Plenodomus > Plenodomus libanotidis. The sequence goes on from JAGKQA010000036.1 coordinate 149,787, forward strand.
TTCTTCTCGGTGTGAACTGCCGTGCTCTCCCACATATGGTCTGGCATCGCCCGAGGTCGCTGCAGCGGATCTAAGGCAGCCTTCGGTGGGCTGGCTGGTTTGACAGGGTCTCCTTTGCCCCGTGTGGCAAGTCTGTCGCCCGCCGCTGGGCTGACGACAGTGTTCTGCTTTTCCCCATCTTCCACTCGTTGGACAGGGTTTCCGTCTTCGTCTACGCCCTCCTCAAAGTCATCTTCCCATTCATCAGGCGATGCTCGGCCCCTGTTATCCTCCAGCGCATCTGAATCACCATCCTCCAGCGATACCTCCTCAAACATTTGATCTTCTGAAGGACCTGACGCGGCGCGAGCTTGCGTTGGTACGACTCTGATGCGCTCGATTTGGAGTGGCTGCGTCGAGGTCTCCTCGCTGTTGTCTGAGCCCTCATCGGAGTCGTACGAATCAGGTGTCCTGACACTATGTCTGGGCGGGCCAAATCGCTTCACCGGCTCGCCTTCATCATAGTCTTCCTCTTCCGAGTCCTCATCGCCGTCATCCTCATCTTCACTCATAACCCCAACCTCCAGAGAAACAGAACGTATGATGGTGTGCGGTGCAGGGCGGCTCGCGAGAGACAAACCAGAGAAACGCCTCGTCCGGCGATCAAAGGAAAAACTAACCTCGTTGTTGACATCCTCTTCATTCTCCGCCTCCTCATCCTCGTCTTCGTCTGAGCTGCTTCCAAATCCTGACATCAGCGTCCCAGCAGAGATGGCAAATGGCCCGATGCCATTGCCTCCCTCACTTGTGCTGGTTTCACCCAAGCCACCGTTGAGGCCTGCTTCGGCAAGCGCATTAGACCCGCCTTGTGAACTGCCGAATGCGGCGCCTAGACTTGACAGTCCAACGCCAGAAAGGCCGCCAGCTTGGCGATTGCTCATTGCGATCTCAGGTCGGACTCCTCCAAGAATGGCGTTGTCGCGCTCGCGTGTCTCAGCTAGGGCGCCCTCAACGTAGTTGATCCACTCCTGGTCCATGACCCTCAGCAAGACAGTTTCGCTGAGAAGCTCCGGTGGGTGACGTTCAGTGAACTTCACGACCTCTTCGGCGATGAGGGTCAAGTGACCCATGTAGCCCATTCGGGTCTTGTTCTTGCGCTGCGATTCCTCACTCGCTTGCTGACCATTGATGATCTGTGTGGTGACATCCGCGGCTTCAAACAGCGACATGGCCAGTGTGGGGTTGAATCCACGGTCCATAGGTCCGTTGAAGACTTGTTGCACAATATCGTACACAACGTTGTGCAGAAAGTTGTTCCATGGATATTTGAAAAAGAATGACAATATCGTCGGAACAACGTTATACTCGACAAACTGCATTTTCAAGAAATCGCCAACAACCGGCTGCACGTTCGACATATCTGGTAACTCGGATGCCCCTTCAGGAGCGTCGCCCATCGGCACATCGCTGCCTTCTGGTTTGGACTCGTCTGCCGCGGTAGCTTCTGCTGTTGTGGCATCTGTTGCTGGCTCCTCGGCGGGCTTGTCGGTCTCGGGAATTTCTTTGGCCTCTTCTGTGGAAGGCGCTTCTTCCGCTGGGGAGCTGGGCTTAGCAAAAAGCGGTGCGGGCTTCTCAGCATCGTCTTCGACTGGAGTCTCAGCGGTCTCTGTCGGCGCCTCAGATTCGGCCGCCTCTGCTGCAGGTTGGGCGTCGGTGTCAGCCACTGATGACGAGGTTGGAGTATCCACAGCGGGGGTGCTAGGTGCCTCGCTATCATCTGGCGCATCTGTTGCATATTGCTCAGGTGTAGCGGCATGATCCGCGAGCATGGCTTTCTGCATGTCGTCCACCAATTCCTCAAGCTTGCCCTCTTCCTTTGATTGCGAAGATGGCGCTTCCTCAATTTCCGTAGACTGTGGCTTGGATGGCGATAGTGGTGCAACAACGAAGTCCGGCTCATCGAACTGCTGCTCTTTTGACTTATCATCAGTAAGTTCCAGCCGAGGCGAAGCTAAAGGTTCGTCGACGAAGTCGTCACCATCCTTCTCCAGAAACGACGCGGAATGTCCGGATTGTATTTCCTCCTCAGCCTTGACAAACTCATGCGATGTGTCTTCAGTCATCTCGGTGCTATGGGCGACCTCTTCAAAGCCGTCATCCTCCGAGATGTTGGTGACTTCCAGCTTCCGGCCCTCGTCGACTGGCGATGAGTGTGATATCCGCATTGTCAAGTCGTCGGCAGAGGAAGGAACCTCCTCTCCGCGCATGGCGGAAAGCTTGCCTTCCGCTCGTAGACGCTTCCGCTCTGCATCCCTGACTGCTATCAGTTCTTCAGATCCGACCTCGTTCAGCAAGCCCATGTTGCTGCAGTGTAGGAGCTCGGCCATCAATTCGCACGTCTTGAAACGGTCAAAGCCTAGGGGCTCGATATTGTCGCCAAACGTGGATCCGATGCGTTCCTTTTTCGCTGGGACGTTCATGATCAGGTTCACGAAGTCGGGTACGTGCTGGGCGAAAAGTCGCAATAGAGTGCCCAGGTAGATGGGATCTCGACTGGAAGGGACAGCGTTGGCCTCGGCACCGACATCGGGGTCATAGTCTGAGTTGTTTTTTCGGATCACCTCGATCACGATGCCCACTCCCACAGTCAACGCGTTCCCACCGCCTAGCATATATGAGATCAACTGCTCGACACAAGGCACCGAGACCAACTGCCTGGTAAGCTCGTTGGGACCGATGCACGTCTGCTCGTTCTGTGATGCATTTGCTGAGACGGTGATGATGGCCTTCATGAAATCGCCAGCGGAGGTCTGAGTGGCCCAGCTGTGCTCGGGGCCGAGGAAAGAAAGGAGGGTCGGCATGACGTCTTGCGTGTAGAGCCACTAGGTCATATGTTAGAGCGACGTCCAAATTAGCAGAGTTAATAAATAAACGAACCTCGACGATGCCTTGTCCAGCATCTGTGCGTTCCAGACTGATAATCTTGAGTAATAGATCCATGATCATGGGGCAATCCACGTGTCGTAGCATATCAGGAATGGCGTTCTCGATGGATTTGAGCAGCTCAATCATCTCCTCAGTCTTTTTGTCAAACAACGCCTCGTTGACCTTTGTGAAATAGCTGGCCTGTAGAGGATCGAGGGGAGTCTCGTGCTGAAGGAAGTCCCAGAAGTTCCGCAGCATGGCTTTGTTCGAGAGTAATGCCTCGCAGAGGGACCAGTTGTCCGACGACAGGATCTCAGCAGCGATGTAGGCGTATCGGTTGCGCTTCTTCTCCAGCTCCTCCTCTTTGCTCATCTCAGGCTCCGAGGCACGCGAAGAAGCTCTAGGCCTGGAGAAGGGCAGGGCCCGACCCTTGCCCTTCTCCGACTCTTCTCCTTCTTCAGTGTCGGCATCGGGAGCTGCGACAGGCTCTAATCTGGGGGCAACGACGTATTTGAGAAGGTTGACCAGAACGGGCTCATCTCTGAGGTAGTCGATGAGCTTTGCATTGTGCTGCTTGAGCTCTTGGATGAGGTCGCTTTCATCGAGCAGCTCTTCGAGGGTAAATTCGTTCTTATCGAGAATAGTGTCGATGGTAGAGATGTTGGCGTAACCGCCAAAACGCCAGAACATGGTGCCAGGAATATGGTGGCCCTAGGTCACGGCGCCAGAAGACTGACGCCAATTGGAGTCGAAGTTATGGAGGGGTAATAGCTGTTTCGCGCGGATAGTGTTCATGCGAGGCGCCAGCGACGGCCGTGGAAACGGAGGGATTGAGCAACAAATGGAGACTCCAGCAAGTTCGGCGCAAGATCATCCACTGGGGACGATGGCGACGAGACCTTGACGTCGAGCGGCGCAAGATTGATTCGTATGGTGGGCGATGGAATGTCGAGCTTCGAGGTTGATGGCGGCCTTTCTCCCCAGCCAGCCAGATGCCCACTCTATAGTAACGAGAAACAAATGCAGACCTTGGACAAATACAGAATGAATCGTGATAGGGTATCGCAACGGGATCTATGGTCGTCGTAGTGGCTCGTCTTGGATAGTTGAAGACGGTGAGGTCGAGATGGAAGACGCAGCAGCGAAGGTCGAGAACGAGAACCAGGGTAGTCAGCCTAGCCTGAATGGCTTAGTCACCCGCTCACTGCACCTGCACTCCAGAGCTTGCAAGGCCGAGAGTCGTAATGGCCGGGATGCCCGTGGTCTTGTTGGGATGGAAGCAGATGCCAAGAGACAGTTGCATGTGGTCAGCCGAGTCACATTACATGCGACAGTAGATATCTTAAGCCCACAGGTCAGATGTCTTTGAGAATTGTGTGAGGCTGTTTTGATTCAGATATTTGAGACCCTGTGCTGTCTATTTGCATGGGTCCTTGGGCGCCAAAAAAGGTCCGTCCTATTGAACGTGGTCCACTAGTCCGGTGCCGGTCGGTGAACGGAAGCTGTTAGCACGTGGCACCTCCGCTATTGCCTACACTGTCGGCGACATCATCCCGTACCTACTGGCGAGCAATCATAGTTGCAAGTGTATAACCCCAGATTCTGTGAATGTTCTTCTTGATGCAATGAAGGTCTCGTCCAATTCTGGATTCGAAGTGCTAAGGAGGTCGATATGCGGTGTACCCCCATGGAAGACACAGAGTACCACCGTCACGACTGCCATGTGGCACCACCACTTGCTGTAGTTCCTTTGATGCAAGACATTTGCCACAGCAAAGATGCTAGGTACTTCGCATTTACACCGAAAGCCACCACTGCAACATGTTACGGCAGATGGCCAGCACGGCAGCTTATCTGACAGCTTCCTGCAGGAGGAGGCCGGCAAAGACGCATGTGGAGCGGGACGCTGAGTCCGCGAGGAATAAAAGTAATGGCATTTCTGCATCCAAACTCTGGATTGTGTGGCCTACGACGAATTTCTGGGTACCTTTCCTGCAGGCGACATGGGCACTCGGATTATTATCACCAACGTTACCATCCTCACCTTAGACGAGCGGGATACGTTTCTATACCCTGGAATTCTAGAAATTCGAGATGACAGAATTTATGATATCCGCGAGGGCTCGACCGTCAGCGAGGATCGGTATGATGGGGATACGGAGGTGATCGACGGCACCGACAAGCTTGTCATGCCAGGGCTGGTGGACCTGCACTTCCACACCAGCATTGCAAAGGTAACAAATGGTCACGTACATGAGCTTCCGCCACGTCGGAAGTTGCGCTCACCTTCCAATAGGGCTATGGAGACGATGCGCCTCTCTGGGAATTTCTTGACCAGATATGGTACCCGGCCATTCGTTCACTCACGCCCGCAACTGCTCGCGCAGCAGCGCTCTACTCTTATAGCACGGCACTGAAATCTGGCACAACCACCGTCAATGACATGTACCGCCAATTGGACTCTCTAGCCTCAGCAGCCGAGCAGGTCGGGATTCGCGCCGTGCTATCCAACGACATTGCCTTGCCCGAGCACCAGCTAGACTCGGTGGCAGACAACGTTGCCGCATTTCGAAACAACGACGGAAAAGCGAGCGGCCGGGTCAGAGTCTGCGTGGGCATCGAGTGGCTGCCGCTTGCGGACGAGGCGCTGCTGAAGGACGTGAGAGAGGCGATGGAGCAGCTCGACGCGGGCTTGCACATCCATCTCTGCGAGAGTACCTCGGAAGTGCAGAGCTCCGAGTCAAGGTTCGGTGGGCTCCGACCTGTCGAGGTGGCTCACAAGGCAGGTCTTCTCGGCCCACGCACCGTAGCCGCACACTGCGTCCATCTGTCCGACGACGAGATCAAACTTCTGGCCGAGACGGGAACCAGCGTATCCATCAACAGCGGGAGCAACGCCAAGCTCGGCAACGGCGTGGCGCGCGTGCAAGATCTCGTCAAGGCGGGCGTGAATCTAGGAATAGGCGTGGATGCGTGTGAGTGCCACAACAGCGTAGACATGTTTGAGGAGATGAAGATCACCACTTATATGCAGCGGGCGATCCATCGCGACGCTGGCCTGGTCCAGCCGAGTCAGGTCTTGCGAATGGCAACGGTGAATGGGGCAAGAGCGCTGGGAATCGAGGCTGGGATGTTGAAAGTGGGGAAGAAGGCAGATGTGATTGTGATAGATCTGAAGAAGGACATGATGTTCACACCCTTGCTGAAGAAGCCGTTAGACGCGCGTCGAAAGCAGTTGGAAAGTCATCTGGTTTTTGGCTGCAATGGAACTGGGGTCGAGATGGTCATTGTGGACGGCCGAGTTGTGGTTCGCGATCGCAAAGTACTGAGTATGGATGAGGATGCCATTCGAAGGGTTATGGATGATGTCTTTGCGCTTCTGGTGGCCGAAATGGAGGTGAAGGAGTAGACTCTTGGCCTGAAGAAGACGACCGCTTCGATTTCGAGGCGCTTATATAAGCATGAGCCTGGAGCCAAAGCTAGTATGCATTCACAACTTGAGACACAACAACCTCAACTCCTTTGTCATTGCAACACCATATTGCCTCGCGACGCAGCTTCAGCGCAGAGAGCCCCTCGGGCGATATATCCCCATGCCATACCTTAGCGAGCCGTCTCGACGATATTGAATGCGAGATGCAGCCGGTCGATGTGTTACAGAGCCGACTAAGTACCCAACGAGCTTACTGCCTCTCGACTGCGACAATTCGACGCGTGAGGCTTCAGAGCGCTCTCGCATCAGCTGGGTAGTTGTCTTGACAAGAACTCGTTATGACCTGGAGACGAGAACGACGTGCCTTGAGCACCGGTCCAACCAGGGCAATTGCCTCTGGCTGAGTAAACGTCACCCGCCTCTTCGAGCAGCCTCGCGTTATGGTCGCGTGCCTTGAGAAACCCGTGGACAACTACGCGACGACGCCATCGTCACGCACATACTGTCGTCCAGGAAAGCTGTATGGCTCCTCGTGTTGTTGGCCGTTCAGGCCTGGTGCACAAGATATGGCTTTCCCGCCTGTCGTCGCTGACGGCCATGGATTATCTGGCAATTCAATGTCCATAGGCCCTCACGCCTCTACCTTTACCCCGTTTCTCATCGTCTATCACCTTCCTCCTCCGATAACATCAACACTGTCTTCACCACGTGCAGTGTCGCTGCACGGCACGTCGAGATGATTGCACGCATGCAGCCAGTCTCCACGTGCCGATTCCATTGGTCACTTTCCCGAGTGCTCCCCGCGAATGCCCCTGCCAAGTGGCTCGTTCGACCGGCCTCCTCCCGGTCCCGCGTAATATTGAGTGACATCACGACGTGGGAACGCATGCTTGGGACAGACATGATGAGGAACTACAGTAACTATATAATGTCGCGATGTTTCCCGCGAAAGGCAAGAATCACAATGGGGAATTGGTTAAGTTGATGTCTATGGCTCGCTGACGCTTTCCCTGGAGAACTAACCCTAGACGCGCTTCTTCCTCGACAGCTTCTGGCTTTGACGATCTCGTTTTCCTGTCGACTCACAGACGAAAACAAGTTCACGCTTTGGGATTCTTTGTACAACATGCTGCGAGCATTTCTGACCGCGGCTGTGGTCGCCCCAGTCGCTCTGGCTCAAGCCGACATTCCCATCAACTCGGCCCTACAAGCTGTCTTGTCCTCGGCGCCGTCTGACCCGAAATATACCTACCCAACGTCCTTCACGCAAGGCATCGTCCCCAAAGCCTTCCATTCACACAACGATTACTGGCGTCCCGTGCCCTTCTACTCGGCCCTCGCAGCCGGAGCTATCTCCATCGAAGCCGACGTGTGGCTCTACAACGAGACCTTGCATGTCGGCCACGAGCAGTCCGCACTCACCAACGAGCGGACCTTTGACAGTCTCTACATCCAACCCATACTGTCCGTCTTGCGTGGCCAAAACCCCAACAGCTCCTTTGTCACCGGCACGACACATAACGGCGTATACGACACCTCCGGAAGCCAGACGCTCTACCTCTTTGTGGACGTCAAGACCGATGGGCCCAGCACATTCCCCTACGTTGTGGGAGCGCTGCAGCCATTGCGCGATGCGGGCTTCCTTACCACGGTCGACGGCACCACGGTGACCTCGGGCGCAGTCACGGTCATCGGCACGGGCAACACGCCGCTGAACCAAGTGCAGGGTGTCTCACCGCGCGACTACTTCTACGACGCGCCCATCCCGACACTGGCCACCACATTTGCCAACATCACCAGCGATGTCTCGCCGATTGCCAGCACGGACTTTGCGGTGCAGTTTCCTGGCGTTGTGGGCAACGAAGGGCTCAACGCGCTGCAGCTTGCGCTGTTGAAAACACAGGTCGCAATTGCGCATGCGAAGGGCGTCAAGGTGAGGTACTGGGACCAACCTGGGTGGCCTGTAGGCACGCGCAATGCAGTATGGCGGTCGTTGTGGGATAACGGTGTGGATCTCTTGAACGTGGATGACATTGAGGGTATTGCAGACTTCTGGGAGAATCTTGGGTGAGCGAAGCGGAATGTGGAATGTGAGGCGCGGGTGAGTGCTGATTTTCAAGATGTCATGGGTCGACCGCGTATGCGACAATGCGAAACCAGTAACGTTTGGTGTCGGAATCGGATGCAAAATGGTGGCGGCGGCAATACGCTGCAAGGCTGACGAGATGTGATGCTACAGGGTTGAATTGAGTGAGGACATGCGTGCCACAGGGGAATGAACTGATCGAGATGTGGAAGGGTCGAAAACTTAAACCGGTAGGTATTTCTACGCAGTAATACACTAAAATTGCAGCACAACTTCTTCATGCTTTTATGCCATATGTAAATACCACACAAGGGTGACGGCAGCATATTCCACGATCGTGACCAGTCCTCTCCTTCCCGGGAAACTCCGCTGGTCAGCTTCAACGTACGTCTTACCACTCCTCTTACCTGCTAAGCTAACGACATACCGTCCATGGTTTTGCACCAAGCATTGTGCCAAGTGGTCACTCTACTCTCCCACACCAATCAAAACCACGGATTCAAAACTCGGATACATCTAAATCAGTTCAAATCTGAGGCTGACTGCGCATTCCACAACTGACTGCCTAGTCCGAAGGTCAATGCTCCAGCGGATTCATCCAAGTGGTGGAATTCGAAGAGTTGTTATCCTGGAGGAAGTTGATATCCCGAAGGCGATTATCTCAAAGATGGCTGTTAGGTTTTGAGGTTCGTGGGCCTGCTGGTCGGAACATCGACTTCTACGTTGCAGTCAAGCACCCAAGCCAAGACTGTAACATTTGCAGGCCTCGCACACCATAAACCCAGATCGTCCTTCAGGATAAAGGAAGTCTTTCAGGCAGCCCAGTCAGTCACATCAGGCAGTACCGAAGTGTCGACGAGAGTGCGCCGTTGTGCTTTTCACTGTTCTTTTAGGAGATACTTACTACCTGGTGGCCAATGTTTGAGACTCTGTGTGCTTGCTGTTGCACAAGTGTGGATGGGCAACGGGGAATCACTATATACGTGCAGACAAGCAAGTCGTGGGGAGGCAGTCTCTTTTCTCCTTGGCTTCTGGGGAATTTCACAGAAGATCGACGACGAGGAGGTTGGTGAAGGCTTCACAAGCGAGAGTATTATGGACGAGTGGTTCGGGCAAACCCGCTGTATTATTTCTATACAGTAGCGTTCCCGTTTGCCCACGCCCGGCGACTAAGTCCCGAAGTCCTCCGGAGCCAGTGCTCATGATCCAGTGTGATAGTATCTTTGAATAGCACTGTGAAAAAGTCTTCAGCTGCGTTGTTATCAGGCGCCCTGTTTCCATGTACCAAGACGCGAGACTCGAAGCAACACAATCAAAGTCATCATCTCCCTTATCCTCGCCTCCAGCTGTTGCCTGTTCACCAAGTTTTCTTGAGTTTTCTGGATTTTTCATGTTCCTTTTGTGTTTTGTGGGTTTTCAGTGTGGTTGAAGCAAAAGCACATTCAAAACAAATCCCGTGTGAGCGTCCTGTCTTCCTGCCGTTGACTACTTCCCGATGATGTCGGTCGGCCTCACAATTGTCGGACCTTTAAGTTGGGTCTTCCACACGAGCGGGGACGAAGTCCAATAGGTTTGCGATCCAAATCGTCAATCGCTGCGCTTTGGCGACATCCGACTCGCCGCAGTCCCCATCATGAAAGGGAGACCAGTTGCGGAAAATGTAGGTCCCGTGGTCGGATACAGGGGTTGGCAGCTGCGAGCTCGGGTCCGCTGAGGCGCCACTATCAGGAATGGATGAGTCTGTCTGCGGTACCGCATCGTTGGGAACGCCGACGTCCAGTCCATTGGAGCCGGGGCTGTAATCCTCGTAGTCCTGCACGAAGGCGGAATCGCTGACATCCCGAGCTTGCTCCACCGAGTCGATTATCTCGGGAACGTCGAAGTTGAGGGGGAATAAGTCGGAGGAGAAGCCGTCCACGTTGTCAGATCCATGTTATGCAGTGGCGGAGGCAGGTAGAGTGCCGCCGTACGGTGCCGCATGGTCAAAAACGTCCGTTCCGTTAACGTCGTGATCTGGAGCTGGCTCGTCGTGACCAGAGTGGAAATCAACTGTTAGATCGATGACAGGCGCGTCATGTTCTTCCAGCGAGTTTGGGGGCGACGGGAGGCCAAAAATGTTCCGGCCAAGACTGGCTGGAACCGCTAACGAAGGGCCAATAACTGAGTTGGTTTGCTGGAACTGCTGTGGTGGTTGCAACCACGGAGCGTGGACCTGAGGCCATGGGTCGAAGTTGGCAACAGGAAACTGTAGCTGGTCCTGGAGCTGGTCCTGGAGGGGCTCGAACTGCAGCTGTTGCTGGAACTGGCCCTGAAGGGGCTGGAATTGGTGCTCGAACTGACCCTGAAGGGTTTGGAACTGGTGCTGGAACTGGCCCTGGAGGTGCTGGAACTGCGGCTGGTGCTCGACCTGGCCCTGAGGAGCACCGGGCTGATAGGGGACACCCTGGAGGCTTTGCGCTAGCTGAGTACTGGCCTGTGGAGGATGTCCGAGGGGGAACGTTGGGGCCTGCTGGCCAAACCCGCACTGTAAGGCTTTCAAGAAGCTGTTCCAGTGACGATTTTTCACCGCAGCTTCTGCTTTTCTAATTCGTGATCTTTCCCGGGCCTTCGCACACTCTTGCAGCAATGGCTTGCACTCATTTGGCTCCTGGTACGGCGGGATAGCAACGAGTTCTTTTTCGATGTCGATGCCATTGACATGGCGATAATGACGATACAACCGCTGGACGTGTGTCTGCCCTTTCTCTTTGGCAAGTCGTTCTCGAAGCTTAGTTGTAGGTTGGGCTTTCGCTATCCTGTTGAAACATTCTTCCGTGGTCTCTCTGATTACAACACCTTGAGGCTGTGTTTTGTGGTCCATTTTGGCGACGCTATGTGTGTGTGTATGGGATCAAGTATGGATAGGTACCGGTGATGGTTGTTGTGTGTGGTACTATACAGCCTGGGTTGTCTTAGTATGAATTCTGTGCGAGTATGATAACTTCACTAGGTTGTATGGTGGACAAAAAAAGAGGATTATGGCTTATGGGGTGAGGGTGGCTGGAATAATATACCAATTTGAAAAGGACCTTGATGAGCGCCTCTCTGGCTCGCGCTCGAGCATATCGCCGGTGTGGCCACTATGGTCGAGGGCGTTGCATAGCTCCTGACGGGCTGGTACATGCCAACTCTTCAGGCACGGCGTGGACGTGCTCCCAAGTCCTACGACGGGGGCCTGCGTGAAGGACAACTATCTTAGCGGGTACGTGCTGCTTCAGCAAGGGAGACACAATGGACTGGCTACTCTCGGGCTTCAGATCACTGGCAAAGGTCGTTCGGCCGCACCAGAAGTGGGAGTCCGGGCCCGGAAGCCACTACAGTGCTCCTCCTGGCTGTATCAGTGTCTAGGTACGTCGAGGTTGTTTGTACTGTTATTTGTTCAAAAGGTTTGACAAACTTGAGTTTCACGCTCATATTCACTTCTCGCAGATCGAGAAATCTATATCATCAATCACAAAGCTTGGGAGCACTTATGGTCGTCACATAAATCTATGCGCACGAGAAGATGCAGACATCCGGATCACCACTTCTTCAGGATACACTTCAAGCCCGGATCACTTAAAAACTGCTTCATGGAACTGGCACAGGAACCGGATTAGCATTGGGAGACAATTTAATCATTTGTGCGTCCTGGGAATTGACAGCAATCAACTCAGTCGAAACTACATTCTGGCACCATCTTAAGCCTTGCGTTTCGGAAGATGTGCTATCTTCCTTTCCAATGTCCAGCCCTGGGCGGGCGGCAGGCTATTCGAATACGTGAGTAGCAAGGGCGATAGAAGTCTGAAGAAATCCGGGTCCGGCTTAGTTTCTCGAGGGGTTATGTCCATAGCGCTGAGCTCCGGGCCGGAAAGGCCACCAAATGATATTGCCTCCTAGAAATTTCCTATTCTGGAGCGGTTGTAGTTGAAAATGATGGCTCATTAGAGAAAAAAATCGATGTGCGATCACAATGAGGCAAACGCAAGACCGGAGGAGTAGTGCATATCACGCTCAGGCGGTGTGGTCTAGCTGCGTCTCGCTCTGATTCTGGAACAGACCCGGGACACTTTCACCGCAACCACACAGACCTAATTCGTTTAACTAACCACTCGACCCTGAAGAGTGCATCTCCCGATCTTTGTTCATTAGATGCGAGCTCAACAGGTGTACTGCAAAAAGTGAGACCGACCGACATGTCCAACATAGACAAGCGGGCCGTCAAAAAACTTCACCGTGAAAGGCAAAAGAAACTGGAGACTCCAAGAATTGAACTCGGGACCTTTCCCATGCTAAGGGAAAATCATACCACTAGACCAAATCCCCTGTTTTAATGATGTTTCCTCAAGATTCAGGACTAATTAAGAAGCATGAGTTGTGGGAAATGTGGGTTGTGTGGGGTGGTGGAGTGAGCCGCGGGTGGAGCCCGCAAAATGAGTTCAGCGAAGCGCAGAGGCGTACAGCAAAAATTCACTATGCTTTTCCGGAACCCACTGCTCTCCAGAAACTTTTTCCGACATCAATCGTTTTCAACGCGTGGCATTGAAATTTCTGTGGGCGAAATTGGCAGGATAAGGTACATCGCCGATACATAGTGTTTTGGTTAACACGGCGTCTAATAAGCGCGTCTGCGGAAGCTAAACCACACCAAGGCGTCAATGTGAATTATTACTTCCAGACCCCACATGTCAAGCCAATTTTTTAGGTCACAGTCCGTCTCGCGCGACAACTTTGAGCACAAGTCTCGATTTTCTCCGCGCCAGGTCTTCCAGCTCCAAGTGGCTCAGTTATTTTTCAGCAACAGTGTTGGGGCTCTTGCGCTCCTCGAGGCTTCGTTTGGCTGGCTGCCGGCGGGTTATCATCACCTATGGCTTGCGCCGACAACATTCCACTTTACTACGTATTTCTCTGCGTTTATGATGATGGGCACATGCATTCTGCTGTCCGAATGATTTCATACGAGCAGTACATCTGTGAAAGCGGCGTCCAGAGGGCAGAAATGGGTTATCTCAGGTCTCTGGCCAGTTTCTCTAAGGGCCAAAATTTTCTGCAGAGGCGCTGAAGCTCACCGTCAGTCCTGTGCCCCACTGACTGCGACTCGCTGGCATCGTTGCGACGGAATGTACCAAGAAAAGCCTCGATCTATCTCGGGTAAACAAGCAATACTTGAAGTCATTTTCATCAGGTGTTGATAGTGATCTTGATTCTGCGCCGCTCAGAGGGCTCTTCGCCGTCCGCCTTCTCCTCGTTCCTCGACCAAGACAGAAAGAGACACAAGCACGATAGCACACAGGTGCTCTCGTCTTGGGCTCCACAAGCATCGTTTCATTTCGATCGCTCGCTGACTTCCACTGTCGACGTTGTGATGTTCCAGCGCTCGCCAGTGTCCTGGGTACATGTTTCGGAACCAAAGTTTGCAAGACGCTGATGTGCTTGACGCTAATTTTGGATAGCGTACTGACGATCACTTCGCTCTGATCCATTGGGCGTGTTGACGTGGACAGTACGCCTGTGTGATTATCTCTGCCTAGATCAATGCATGCCGACTACCCCATCAGGAGCACTCAACAGAAAACTTCCCGTCGCACATCGACATCTTCGGACAAATACCATTGAAAAGGTCATTGCACCGCAATAGGTCGGAAGCAATCATTCATAACAGCCTCTACACAGCAAAAATTCGGTCCAGAATGTCCTCCGAGGCGGCTTTGAAGCCTGTTCCGATAAGAGATAGCTTCCTCATCCTCGTCGAGAGGTGTTGTTCACGCCAACCCCAGACCAACGACGGGGCTGGTCTGAACGAGATAGAAGAGTACCCCAACGTCCAACAAACCCCTTACCACACAGAGGAGTGGCTTCCTCGGCCCGCGGTGTCCACTGATGGTTCGCGTCAACGTTGACAGGGCCGCATGCTGGGTCAACGACGACATCCCATCATGGGCCAGCGTCGTGATCGAGACTCCCGACGCCACCTCGACGTACAACATAGAGCTTGAGCGCTGCCGCAGCGTCCAACAATGTAGGAAGGCTGTGGCGCCAGGAATCAATGTCTTGACGTTGGTGTTGGGAGAAGCTTATGGCTTGTCTGACTGCTGTTGCGCCGCTGCTGCTTGGTGGCGGCGCCTCCATGCTCGAAGACTCTGCGCCCTATAAGGCCATACAGCACGTCGCCGGCGACCGAAGCAAGTACAGCAGAAGGTTTAGTATCCGTGTGGAAGGTAACGCGCTGCGATGGGGTGGGGCAGAGTTTTGTCGTGCACCATGGTGCTGATGAGGTGCTGGGCAGCTTATACAGCAGTTCGTCGCAAGAGAAATGGATGCTGGCGGTGCCAAATATTCTGCTAGGTGACCCGGCAGGTTTTCACCACTAGACATAATGGGACGGCGTTGGAAAATGATAGCAGGTTGCTGAAAACGTCGAAGAGTGACTCAGCAGAGCACTGGTGGCGCACAAGAGCCAGTGGTCAGGACTACGGCGGGCGGAAGGACCATATGGAAGGGTGCAGCCGTCCCGGACTCCGGACGCATTGTGCAGTTTCCGGGCTCTGGGCGGGAAAGGCAACCCGGTCGCCCCTTGGTGCGGGTCAAAGTGAACCACAAACGCAACTGTTCTAAATGCAGTTTGCGCAGTTTGCGCACGACGGTTCAGGTAGCGGCCTGCGGCTTGGCAAGATGTTGCCTTGTGGGGCTTCCGTCAATGTGGATGCAAACACACCTGAGGACACTGTGGCTCAAGGTATCTTGAAAGCTGAATATGCGTCTGCAGCAAGGTTGGGAAGCCTTGGCAGGTGAGTGCAGACCAAGTTCCCTCTAATCGTGGCATGCTAGGACACCGAGTCCTTGATCACCAGCTGGGTTGATAGAGGGAAGCCCTGGCCGATCTACCAGCCTTGTTCAAGGTGGTGGATCATGATATGATGCTCGGTCTTACGCTGATGAGCTTTGGAATCATAGAAATGTCATGGGCATCAAGAGGTGCGGTCCACAGGCATGGTCGCCGTGTATCTCTATCAAGTCATACGTAGGTAGAACGGGCGGGAAAGAGGGCCATCTATGACTGCTCGTACCTCAGTGTCCAATGATTCCGCCAATCAACGCTATGAAATAGCATGTGTGCCGGTATGTGGTTGCTGCCGCAAATTCTGGAGACGTGAATGAGACGCCTCGTGATGCGAGTAATGCCCATCGAGATCAGAGGAGGTCCAACAATGGAGAGAAAGTCGGACCTGACCTCGGGAACCTTCGGTAACCATTGGGAATAGATAACTTCCCAGCACACTGTAAAGCACGATGTAGCCTCCGGGGCTCCTTCCGGGCTCTCGATTCACCATGGGATTACAATCACTGGAAGACTGGCGCCACAGTAACCCCTCCCCCAAAACGTCCAGCGTGCCTTCCACCACTCCTTCAGAAGGCCGAAGTACCGCTCTCATAGCGTCGATGGGGGTCTGGACGAATGCAATGTATCTCCCTTCCGGCCAGTGTCAGCGGCCAAGTATCCATTTCTGTCACCAGAAGTCAGAATAGTCATAGACCTTCAAAGGACTGTCACTTCACCGTCATGGCCGTCCACTGATACCTGATCAGTCCGACGAAATTGAGATATCGTACTTGACTCTGACTCACAGATGAAAGCTACTCACTGGAGCTCATGAGGGTGCACCCAAATCATACTGCTTCGGACCCATCGGACCTCCTAGATTGCGGCCGACTTCTACCCGACTGCCTTAGTACCGAGAGCCAGAGGCCACAGAGTAGCCGAATAGGTAGACTTCAAACAAAGTGCGAATTTCTCGCACACTTCGACCAGAAAAGCAATTCTCGACCAAATACCCTTTTTTTTCTGCACCGAGTCGAGTCGATAATGTTCTGGGTGTAAGGGAAACAATGTCCGGATGCTGAGTGATGCCACCGAGAGACGCTCGATGGCCTCCAAAAACTCAAGAGCTGGTCTCAGCGAGTATTGTTATTCCGTTTCTTGTATCTGCCAAAAGCCTTTTGCCAGTGTCTGACCTGCGTGACATGTCCGGGGCCTGTCGACTGATGCGTGCCCTTTGCTCATAGCGTACACCCCTTCAAAATTTATCCATGTCACAGACCGAAGATTCAGCCATTCTCTTAAGAGTTAAAGATTCACGTGCCACATTTAGGCACTCACGCTGTATCTGCTTCTTGCAGTGAATCACGTTCTGGCTGGTGCTGGGGGCATGAAACCTCCGCTCCTGAAGCTGAACGGACAACCGTGTTTTCTTTTTTCTCCATCGACATCTTCTCGTGCACATTCACACCTCGATCTTCGAGCAATAATCATTGTCTCAGTATCACGACTACGAAGCAAACTCTGAGTAGCTGTCAAAAGAGCCACCTTCACACAATATTTACATATAAATTGACAACAACATCTAGACACTACAGTCATCTCCAAGAACTCAAGATGTAAGCTGGATGGACTTTCAACGGTTGTGGCTATGGCAACATTTCCTTCGTCGACAACTATATGAATTGTAGCCAAATTCGCCCTCGTCTGGCACCTAGGTAGGTTGTGGTTCCCACACACAACCTGTTGCGCTACCGTGGCCGACTCCAACCGACAGGTGATATTTCCGCACAATGGAATAAACACAGCAGTATCGGCCACAATTACTCCAACAATGATCCTCCACCGGCACAGACATGGTCGACCGCGACTTGATCTCACACATGCGGCGGCTCCGCATACAAAACGGATGTGGATAAATCAAAGTGGTGGTCGACGAAGGTACTCCATACAGGAGATGAAGTATCGAGACCAGCAGGTGGAATTGAGAGGCTTTTCTGTTGAGTAGTCAGGGATGGACTTGAGACTAAAGGGGGTCCGATGGGAGTCGATTCGAGCGGCGGGTGGGAAAGCCTTGCCATTTGGAACCTAAAAAGTAAAACAAATTCAGGACTTTGTTGAACATCTGATTGCGTTCCAGAACTCTTCAATACAACTGTATTTGTTCAAAAAATTGGTTTCTGTTCAAAATTTGTGTTCAAGGCCGGCCACTTCGTACCATTGAATGGGAAGCCGCACAAAACCCACCACAAAATTGTCTAAATCCCGCCTGAACCAGATACGGTCCAGATCTGACGTAGTTGAATACAAGACATTGAACGTACGCAGAGAGAATCATCTGAGCATTTTCGGAAGCTGCGTTCGGGGCGTGAGGCTACATGGACACAGTGACGCTGGAATAGCCTCACTTTGAGGTCCGTTCCAGTGATGATAATAGTTACTTGTCGCAGAAGTAGCTACAAGTGCGTTGCACTGGCCAGACACCATATATCCGCGACATTACTGCCCAAGAGCAGAGAGACTGGATTTTAGGGACCGCATCAGTCCAACTGCAACTCCCACCCTCCCTGAGGACGCCGTAGATACTGCAGCTCCAGCGCTGTTTCCCGGGGCAGAGCTCATCCTGAACAACTCCGGAAACAGCGCTGTGGAGTTTGCATCTTCGACGATGTAACGTACTATCCTCGCCGTGCCATTGCTCACCGCAGCGAGCTGCTCGTCGGTGCAGGTGCCTGCGTCGAGAAGGTAACAGAACATGACTGCCGGCTCGGGGATCTCACTCTTCGTGGCCCAGGTGTCAGACGGACCAGTCGAGCTGTAGTCATTCGCCAGAGCCTTGGATCCCGTGGCGATGTCTCGATTACCGAGCGCCCGGTTGAAGATCGCCAATGCAGTCTCAGGCTGCCACGACGGGACCTCGTGACCGGCTTGGAAGACGCGACTGAACGATAAATTCCCATATTGCCGGACAAGCCCGCCGTCGTATGTCGAGTTCACCCTGATGGGCTCGTATCCGGCTGCGTGGAATTGGCTCGTGGACGTGTAGTTGATGGCGAGACTGGCTGCTTCTCCGCCGATCCAGTTGCAGGCGTAGTCTCTGTTTCCATATATGAGCGTGACTTTCACACCGTGCTCGAGAAGATACGAGAGATCTTCTAGCCAGCCGGGCCGTGGATAGTCTCCGACTCTTCTAAAGGCGGCGCTCGAGGCGGAGCTGGAGCCGGAGAAGTTGAGAGGGATACCGAGGGCTGCTTGGACGTGCTAAAGAATAGGGCCAGGAACTTTAAGTACAAATTGAAACAGGTGCGAAAGCGGAGTGGCTTACAGGCTCGTTCAACCATCCTGCATGGAAACCGTACGGGAAGGGGTAAGGATCGAGTTGCGTGAGATCATAAAAATTACGCCCCGACTCTACGTTGTAGCGTGCTCTCAGGTTCTGATTGCAGAAGCTCTCCGCATCGGAGCAAATGCCGTTGACCGTAGAGTTGATGCCGATGTTTCCGGGGTCGTAGACGCTCGAAACGGCTCTGCAATCGTTGATCTGATCCTTGCAGCCACCCTCGCGGTAGTAGGCATCATTCATCTCGTTGAAGACGGTCTCGTTGACCGCTTGGATGCCATACGTATTGTTGTATGCAATGTGCGGATACGACGGCCACTGTACCTGTCTGTCGATGCAGGCGTTGACAAGCAGAAGTGTGTCTAGCGGGATGATGAATTGCTCGCCAGGTCCTCCAAGCCCCTTGCCGTTTCTGATTCTCTCGTTCTGCTCCTCGAAGTAGGCTGCAAAGGCAGGTCCGTATCTTCCACCGTCTGATGGCCCTGTCAGTGCGGCTCACGCAGCGTTTAGTGTCTTATAAAGTGTGAGTCGAGCTAGACTTACAAGATTGTGTGGAGATACTGATGCGTGAATCGTTAGGAAGGTATTCCGGAAATTCCTGGAACCACACCTGGGCAAATTGCCACATGGCCATGGCCGCATTTCTGCTACCCTGAGAAGTGGCATTGATATCGTCACTGGGATATGATCCCACGAGGAACGTGGAGTTCTGTTCCGGGATGGGTTCACCAGCTGGGATTTCTTGCGTGTTCCCTGTGAGTAGATCTAGGGTGTAGTTTCTGAGAGAGTCATATGAGAGTCCCACTTGCACAGGCTGGTCGATGTAGAGCAGGTTCACTTTGTTGTTCCACGAATTTGGATTCAGCCGGGTCGAATTTGAGTCTGGGTTGACGTAGCAGGGTCCATGCTCGGCAAACAATCCGAGCATTGACGAGCTGCCTGCTTCGTTGTCAGTCGTGGTTCTCAATGCCTATGTTATGAGGCGACCACATGCGTTACGTGGTATTGAGGGTATACAATGGCTCCAAAGCTATTCCGACTTTCATGATCATTCTCGTGGGGCCCCTCTCCAGGCTCACCTGAGCAGCCTTGAATTCACTTACCAGGGCCGCCGTTCATCCAAATTGACAACGGAGCATTCTGGGGATCATTCCGAGCCTCAAAGAACCAGAAAAAAGTGTTGATCGAGTAGTTCTGCTCCTGTCCTAGATATTCCAGGGTACCAGGAGGGAGATTGACGTATCCAGCGTACGAGCGAACACCCGGTGTAGTCTCACAAAGTCCGGGCTGTACGATTCTGTCAGCTTACAACCTTGGAAGATGACAGCTTGTGAATAAACCATAGACATTCGGTGGACCATTGGCTAGGTGGGTAGCAGAAGTAGCATATGAGGACCAATTTTCATCTTTCTCGGGGCATCTTCATCACATTCTTTCGCTGGCTTGGGTTTTGCATACCTCTTTGAAGCTGATAGTGATGTTTTCATTGAATCTCGATCTCACGATGGTTCGACCATCCGGCGTCGGCGGGAACTGAGCTTCGGTATTCGCTGCGAGAACCAGCAGCGTAATAATGCTTGCGATATAATATTTGCAGGAAAACATGACGGGCCAATTTGGGAAGAAGCCCTGGAGTGTGCTGCTGCGTCTGATTTGGTCGAAGCCCCGGATTTCAACTCGACGCTCACGACGTAGCTTCCGGTAGGTACTGATTGGTGGCTGGAACGAGTTAGCTGGTAGCTGGTAGCTGGTAGCTGGTAGCTGGCCACAATCCCCAGCCGCATAGGGCCCATGTGAAGTGACTCAGCAGAAGCAGATGTCTGTCTGCAATATACGGTAATGTTGATGCAAATATCTAGGTCATGATGGGCGGGCTCTCTTTTTTCTCACAAGAAATGCGCTCTCACGTCAACGAGATTCGAACCCCGCATATCCTGCCCATTACCACACAGACTCTTATCATATAGGCGCACATCATGAGCAGCCAAGCCACTAGTGATAATACCTACCGGAAGGTGACTTCCTACGTGCTCATGAGCAAGCACTATGCTGCAGAACATCATGAGCCAAGTCACCTAGACTGGAGTACGCTTGGCAGACCTCGCTGCTGAGAATACAGCCACGTTCAGTAAGAGAAGCCGGCTTTTTAACCTGCAAAGCCTTTGCGCAAAATTATCCTGGTCGAATTGAACGCCCATCTTTGAACCGCTGTCATGACTATCGCACAGATGCACTCAGGATGTGGGCTCTCTATGAGACGACGAAGAACTGAGGGGCTTGCTGGGCTACGAACGGATCTGCTGGATATCGCCGCCGGATGGGTTGCTGATATAGCGTCGGGTCTGGATATGCTAAAAACAGCACATCTTGTTCCTTCTTTCTGGCAAGTGACACACACATTTAGTCCATTCGTTCAACATGCAGGCTTCCTTCAGATGGCTGTGTGCCCAGGGGCTTCCTCGGGAGCTGCTGGAGTCATTTCCGTAGTTTTCGGACGCAATCTGCCGTGTTTTGGGCTCTAGAATCTAGCCAGTCGTGAACAAGAACCATTACTCGGTCCACTTGTCGCCCTGCGCACAGTTTTAGTGTCAGAACACGTCGAATTCAGTAGGGTATGTTGTACTCACCAGCCCAAGCACTTCCTGACCTTTGAGGAACTCTTCCGCATTCTTCTCCCCCATCCACTGAGGCAGCGTCCTGTCAATGCCCACCTCCGTATCGAAGTATTTCCCTCCAGTTACAAAAACCGCCGCACCGTTGAGAGCCCGGTCAGCGCCACACTGAACAATGATTCTGGCCACGTCATGCGGCTGATTCAGAGGCAGCTTCTCCTCGGCCCACTTGGACCTCAGCGCAGATGCGAAAAGTTGGGTGTCTGTGGCCCACGGACAGATTGCGTTGGCTCTCACACCGTATTTCTTGGGAGCCCACGGTCGCAGGGCGCGCATCAGGCCAATGACTCCGTGCTTGGCTGGCGAGTAAGAGAAAAGGCCAGGAGCCTCCGTGATACCGGCTATCGAGGAGACGAGACATATAGATCTTGAGAAGATAGTGTCGCTTTCTTGCTGTTTGCTTGCCTTCATGTAGGCGAGTGCGATCCTGCTGAACGAGATGACGCTGGTGAGATTTATCTCGACGTGGTTTTTGATGGGGAGTGGTTCCTAAAAATGAGTTAGCTGATGATCTCGAGTCGTCGATACCATGGGCACAAAGGACTACCTTCTTGACGGTCTCCAGATCTAGATCTTCTGGCTCAAACCAACCACCCGGCTCCGAAACCGCTGCACATGATACTGCGATATCGATACGACCGTGTGTCTTGAACGGACTATCGAAAAGGGCTAGCTGTGAGTTGTAGTCGCGCACATCGACTTTCCGAAAATGTGCTGAGCCTCCTGTGTCTTTTGGAGAAAGCTGCTGCTCAACCTGTCTGCCGTTGGTATCATCCCAATCTCCAAAGTAGACGTGAGCCCCAAAGCTATGATAAAGGGCGACAGTTGCGGCACCTATGCCTTGTGCTCCTCCTGGAGAATGGGATCAGTGTGAGGTCTGCTCTGCCACTACTCCAACGTGAGGTCATCCGCTCGGGGGGGGGGGTGGATATCGTACCGGTGAGTACGACAACTCGGCCTTTCAGTGCCTGCGCAGCACTTTCCGAAAACTGAATCTCAGTCATTCTGGTTATTGGATAGCCACGAGTTCAGACACTTGGAGCACAGCAACGCAAAAAGGGCCCGAAAGATCAGGCGTTGTGATAGAGTGATTAGTGGTATTGAACCACTGTCACTATAGCTGCACATCGGTGGGCCCCCCCCCCACAATGTGTCTACGTGAAAATAGGTACTAACCCTGAACTAGCGGAATGTTTCATAAGCGGTCTAGCACATTAAGAAATGGAAGCCCGTGTCAAACTGCGGGGATACTCCACTTGCTCGTTGGGCCTCCGGGTCAATTATTAGAGCCGGACTTGAAGTTCTCCAATTCACAACTCTCTTGCCAAACCCAGCCCGTTCGCATATGCGGCAATCGAGCTTGGTATCATCTCTGCCGTGCAAACGAAGCAAAAGACGACTTTGGAAGACACACCACAAACTCGGTCATGGCTAACGACGGCTTGAACGGTCATGCGGGGAAAGTGGCTATTATTTCTGGAGGCGCGAGCGGCATCGGGCTGGCCATGTCCCAATATTTCGCTTCTGAGGGCTACAACGTAGCGATATTCGACGTGAATGCGCAGGCCGTACCAGAAGTCATATCGCAGATCACCACGCAAAGTCCTCAGGCTCAAGTTCTCTTCAAGCAGTGCGATGTCTCATCCTGGCAGAATTTGGCTCAGAATTTCAAGGAAGTTCACAGGGATCTTGGGAGAATCGACGTGGTGTGTGCGAATGCTGGCATATCGGAGAAGGGCGCCAGTGCTTTGGGAAGCATTGAGGACGATGAACCGGCAGAGCCAGACCTGAAGATCATGGACGTGAATCTCTCTGGAGTGATATATTGTGAGTGTGCGAGAAGGGTATGCAAGTGCAGAACAGTTACTAATTGTTGCTAGCTGTCAAACTTGCCATACACTACATGAGCAAAAACGAGCTGAGCGGATCATCTCGAGGGTCTATCATTTGTACGGCTAGCAACGCGGGCCTATATCCGTTCCCGGTATCACCTCTCTATGCAGCAAGTAAGGCAGGAGTGATTGGTCTCGTACGCTCGACAGCGCCGGTGATAGAGCGACGAAAAATACAGATCAATGCGCTGGCACCGGCAGTCCTCGGTATGTGTGCCCCTCGAGCCCCCCCCCCCCGGGTACAAACACCCTCCGCCTCGTATGTGGCCGTAGCTAGAGCCATGGTTTTGACTTACTCTTCTTTCTTAGTGACGAACATTGCGCCGAGTAAGGAATTGTTCAAGGACATGATAATTACACCCATGTCTACACTGACCAAGGGTGTAGCTCAGCTTGTATCTGACCCAACTTTGAGCGGTGAAGTCGCCGAAATACATGGAACGAGCGTGACTTTACGTCCACATCACGAGTACGTGGATGAGGACAGCAAGAAGAACTTGAAGAATTTCTGGAGCCTTGGGTACGCCTGAGGACAGATATTCCTAATGGCGACAGTAGAATCAACCGTGTATTGAACCACCGGCTTACATTTGGCTGTGGCAAAACGGCAATAGCATAGACAGCGTTGCTTATTGTTAATTGTCTCAAGAATGGTAATGATCTCAGGAAGGATTTGGCAAACATTCTCATCAACCCTGATTTCAGCCGGTTGCAGAGCACCTACATTGTCCTCGGCGTGCCTCTCGGAAAATAGACGATCCCTCAGAACAGACCTCCAACTACTGCCGATCCGCACCAACAATGCCCTTGCTGTACCAGTAAAATAGTCTTGATAATGACACGGGCCTACCCCACAGACCTCAGGAGCCTAGTTCTGTCAGACGGCTTAGGCCTTTCCCCGCATTCTCATGGGTTCCACTACTAGGTACTAATTGGTATGCTTGGCTTTTATCCTTTGTGCCCTGCGTCTCAAGGCCAGATTGGCTTGTAAATTCGTGGGGGGAAGATTGCTCACGGGGTCCTTATTTGCATCAAGCTACAGGGAAATGAAGAACCCGGCCGGGTCTCGTTTTATAATCTGCGCCCCGTCACTACGCGACAAGAGGACCGCCTGGTTTGCGAGACTAGACTGCCCATCTCGTGATATGCTAACTAGATTCTGAGATCTTCACCTGCCACATTTTCCTAGCAACAAAGGATAATCAAAATGCCTCTTGGAGTTCTCGACGATCTAAAGCTGGAACACGTTCCAGGGACATCACCATTGAACGAGCTGGGCCATGTTGGCCTCGAGGTGGTCGAGGGACTAGACTCTCGGTTTTTGAAGCACGATCCAACTGGAAGAATCGTCCTCGTTCCTCAACCCTCTGACTCCCCAAACGATCCCTACAATTGGCCGAAATGGAGGAAGACAATGTTCACTGTGGCCATCGCATATGGATGTGGATGCGTTGGAGGTATGTCCTCATCTGCGTCGTTTCTGGCCACAAAAAACTCCCCACAAACTTGAACATTGCGTTGCGAAACTAACTAACCGAATCCGCCAGCTGTCGGCCCTCTCTTGACAGCAGCGCTCGCTCCTCTCGCTATGGACTTTAACATCCCGCTGCAAACGTTCACTCTCGGATTGCAAGGGTCATGCATTTCAGCGATCGCAATCTCTAGTATCCTCTGCAACTCGCTCGCTGTTAAAATCGGCAAAAGACCCGTCTACATCGCAACGTCCATTGGCCTAATGGTCTCGTGCTTCTGGGCCGCCGCCTCGCAGTCCTTTGGCTCGCTATCAGCGGCTCGCGCCTTACAAGGCTTCTGTATGGCGCCGATGGAGGCGCTCGTCCCAGCGACTATCGCGGATATATGGTTTGTCCATGAGCGTGGCTTCCAGTCAGCCATCTTCAACCTGGGCGTGCTAGGTGGCATCAACTTGGCATCTCCTATCGGTGAGGGACTTTCTTGTCCATGTGTTCCCCAATTCCAGCTGATGATGTCCGAATAGCCGGAGCGATCATCGAATATAGCTCTTACAGGACCTGTCTCTGGGCGATGGGCGGAGCGTTTGCCATCCAAGTTCTCATGACGGTTCTATTCATGCCCGAGTCCGCCTATCACAGATCCGGTGCCATCAATATCGACAGCTCGGACCTTTACGCCAGCCAAACGCTCGAGAAGAAGTTTGAGGTCGAGCACGACGAGCAGACCACCGCCAGCCCACGGAGGCAGTCCAGCATCGAGCCCAAGAAGTCGCTTGCGCGTGAGTGCTTGCCATACGATGGATACTGGGACAAGACGTCGTTTTGGAGGACGCTTATTCGGCCGTTCTTCTTCCTCGGCTCGCCGATGGTGGTTTGGGCGACACTCTTGTTTACGACGTGCATCTCCTGGCTTGTGCTCATCTCCATCACGCTGTCGCAGATCTTCTCCGCGCCGCCATACAGTTTCTCGATTGTCGCCGTCGGAGCTACGAACTTGTCTTCTTTCGTGGCTAGTCTGTTTGCCACTGCGGCCGCGGGTCCTTTGATCGATGGCCTTGCAAAGTTAATGTCGAAGAAAAACAAGGGAACGTTCGGTATGCGCTACCTTCTTGATTCCTTGCCTGACATGGCACTGACATGGGTCACAGAGCCTGAATTTCGCCTGCCGATCATGAGCAGCTTCCTCATCTTCACAGCGACTGGCTTCTTCGCCTGGGGCGAGTCGCTCTACAATCAAGACCCGTGGCCTGTTCCGGTCATTGTCTGTCTCGGACTCATCAACTTCGGTGTGCAACTTGGCACAACTGGCGTCGTGACATACATCGTCGATTGCCATCGAGAGCAGGCTGCGGAAGCATTTGCACTGATGAACTTCGTCAAGAACTTCTTTGCTTTCGGACTGACATTCTACTGTAACGATTGGATAGCGGTTCAGGGAGTACGGAATTGTTTCATGGTCATTGGGGGTATCACGGCTGGTAAGTCTTCATTCCCAATCCGGTTTCTGTCTTAACCCCCCTCCCCCGCGGAGACATGTCGCCAAATAATTCGAGACTCGGGAATTTCCGCTAACTAAGATTCCCTAGCTGTTGTTTTGACCACAATTCCAATGTACATCTACGGCAAAAAGGCCAGGAGCTGGACGTATAGGCACAGGATTATCACAAAAATTGTGCAGTGGACGGGATAACCAAGAACCAACGAAGGCTAAGGGGACGAAGTTGTAATTGTACTAGACTTGCGAGAGTGGCAAATGTAGCACCTGATAACGCCGTTGATATGTTGAACATGTTCTACTGTTCAGTTTCAATGGCGAGTTCCTTCTGTTGGGAGCTGTCCGTTGGTCGAAGAAGCAGTGGACACAAGAGTACGATGCCCATTTGCCGTCCAATCCTGCGGAGTGGGCTGCAGGATTGTACAATGATGAAACCTGGACATTTGGTTTGAAGTCTTGGATCCCGAATTCTCAGGAAGTCGTGGCCAGGCAGACAGGGGCGACTTCAGGAGAAGCAGGAGAGAAGCAGGAGTGTGCTTGCTGGCAGGACAGCCAATTTACCAAGTACCACTCGAACACACAGCACCATCAGCACCCCCATCTAGGCTCTACAAACAAAGGAAGACAACATAGTGCACTCTTGATTTTGGTTGAGTCACTGCCCCCGCCCCCTGTGGTCGTCATACTGTTGGCAATTGAGACACCTCTGGTCACCACAGCGACCAGCCACCGCACGCTGAGTCTCAACGAGCCCCCAACTCCAACAACCATACACTGGCAGGAGCTTTGTAAACCTCAACAAAGACAGCACAACCACTGTAGTACAACGGTTAGTATTCCCGCTTCCCAAGCGGGGGGTTCCGGTTCGATTCCGGGCAGTGGTATTTTTGGGCGTTGTGCAGGCTTCTATGCGTGGTTTCGAGTATCGTCGCCGACTCTCTTGTCCCACCTTTGCTTTTTGACGATGCGTACCAGACACGGTACTGGGAAGGTACTCAATATCGAGCCTGATCAACCTTCGTATTGATGCTCGAACTGTCTGTGCGTATGCCCGGTGTGCTCCTGTAAAGAAGCAGC
This sequence comes from Plenodomus libanotidis, assembly GCA_022609195.1. Taxonomy (NCBI): domain Eukaryota; kingdom Fungi; phylum Ascomycota; class Dothideomycetes; order Pleosporales; family Leptosphaeriaceae; genus Plenodomus; species Plenodomus libanotidis. The sequence goes on from JAGKQA010000036.1 coordinate 176,993, forward strand.
CACCTCTTTCCTTGGCCCTCCTCCCAGCCCCGTCTCACCTGCCAGTCATCTCGACCATGCAGTCTTTACAACGCCCAGCCGAGCAAGGTCCCCTCAGTAGTTCTTGCGGCTGGCAAACTGCATCATCGCATCATCCACGTCAAACACAGCTAGCACGTTCTGCAAGAACACATCGCCCAAGATATACGGCCCCGAGCCTCCGTTCGCGATTGTAGTCATGCACAAGTTGGTCATCGGGTTCTTCAGCTGGCGGAACATCAGGTCCTTGGGGTTCAGCCAGAAGTGCGCGCCGTCGATGACGATGCCGATGCGCGGGGCGACGGCGTCGCAGGTGGTGTAGTATGCGCCGAACATGAAGTCGTACTCGGCGGCGGGCTCGAAGGCTGCGTTAATGGCGTCTGCCAGTTCTGTGGGGAGATAATGTAGTTAGCGAGGTGTGGTGTGGAAGAGGGATGGGGAAGCTGGTACCGGAAGGGAGGTATGTGAGCGTGGTGCCGGTGTCGATGATGTAGGGCACCTTTCGGTCGTCGGTGGAAGTGCCGAATAGCCAGCCTTCTGGAATGATGGTGTAAAAGGAGTACTCGTATGCTGTGTCTTCTTGGTCTACGAGGTTGGCCTGAGATACGTCGGTCAGTATATTACTTCGCACATATCGAGCCCCCATTAGGGGGACTCACAATGATGATATCAGTCATCGCCATGGTCGAGTAGTCCACTCCCTCCAAGTCCTGGGGCACACCGCCGAAGGCAATCACGCCATCCGCAGCGTTACCTCTGCTGATGGCAATGCTGAAGTAGTTGTCCGCCAACCCCTGCGAGACCATGTTGGCGAAGACAGGCGAGTACTCCTTCTGATACCACGACGAGTGCTGACCGAACGGACCATAGTAAGCATTGGTGATCGAGGGATAGGCAAGTCCCAAAATACCACTGGTGACGTTGTTGCCGTTCCACAGAGTGTCGTTGGCCAGCGCCACGGTCTGGTTCTCGACCTGAAGCCCGGCAACCGTGACGCTCATGTAGCCAACAGGGCCCTGGACAACCTCGCCGTCGCCATACTGGATGTATAGATGCTGGTTCAACGCCGGCTCATCGTTGAAACCCCCGGCAAAGGTCGGCCCGAAGTAGCAACTGGTGAAGAAGCTCGTGCAGTTCGACTTGGCGCTGATGGCCCAGGTGTCGGAGCTGCCCGTGTCCAGCGCTAGCACCAGCTTCTGCTTGTTGAAGTAGACGTCAATGCCGTACTGCGTGCCGTAGGCGCTGGTGGCCGTGATGTTCTCGTAGCCGGTGCCGCCGTGTTCGCGCTGCACGTTGCCGAGGGTGGTGGTGACGGACATGTGCCCGGAGCGTGGGCCGGTGAAGGCGCGCAGGGGAGTGAAGCTCTCGGTGGTCTGGAAGCGGTCCTTGGAGCGCCTCTCGGAAGCGGATCTGCCCGAGCGGGCAGTGGGCTGGGTGAACTTGATGCCGGGGAGGGGGGCCAGCGCGGTGTCGATGTCTTGCTGGGTCGCAGCCCGCAGCATGGGCTTGGTAGGCCCAGCTGCTACAGTGGCTGGGGCGAGGAAGCTTGTCGCCAGCAAGAGGCTCAGCATGTTGGTCATCATGATGATTGGACGGGCTGCTTTGGACAGAGCATGAGGTCGACTGCAGTGGAAGCTCTCTGGTGCTCAGCTCTGTATTTGAGTGACCCAGATGCCTGTATCAAAAACTGCTCGTGTCTGAGCTTCTCTTCAGCAACAATATCGAACGGGAACGAGGCAGCAAACATATATCATGCCATCGGCTCCGCCGTCTGCTTGTATCTCGCCTCAACGACGGATCACACCAGGCGAGCCACAGGAGGCGGAATACGGGAAGCATTGCCAAGGCGATTGCTTGCGATGAGAGCATTGTGAGCACATCGTGTGCGTGCCAGTTCGGCCACTTTCTGAGGGCCTGGCGGAGTGGACTTCCACAATGAAATGGTGCTCGTGTTCACTGGGGTTGGTGAAACAGAACATCCGCAGACCCTCAGCGAAGGTGAAAAGGCTCTGATAGGCACTCCATAGTGGAATACCATTTCTAGTCCGCGGGGTCGTCGAAGTCGTGAGACGTTGTCACCCCTTGCGGAAATTTGACATCAACGCACGACCGAATTGTTTGGAAGACAGTGACGGGGAACACGGAAACGGGCTTGTTAATCCGATACTCAAGTGCTCCCGAAGGTCCACGATCCGAGACATCCAAGGTGTGTACAGCTTCCACAGCTCAACGAAGGAGATCAATTTCGTGGCACCCTTCTCTTGACGACAAGCAGACAGCAGGCCTACTCTGTGCTCACATGAATGCCAAATTCAAGATGTCATCGCTACCCGCCGCATGACATACCTCCAAAGCGGCAGTGCGAGTCGTCCTGCTCCGGAAACTGAACAACCGACCACCCGTCTGTATCGCAGGACGCAGCACAAGATAGCACCAAGCGCTTGCCCGTTCGCCGTGCTTTGCCGGACCATGCAGATGCTGAAGCCGAGTACCTCCCAAACAGCTCGGGCACATTCGAGCAGGTCCGTGTGCTGACTTCTTGCCTCGCATTCAACAGCACCCGCGGTCTCCAAGACACATGGTGGTCGCTTCTCTTCATCTTTTGAATAGGCATGAGTTTGTCAGCTTGGTATCCGGCGCACAAGCTGTCATCTCGCAGATCACCGACGCCCATGACCTGCACTGGCAGCAAAGGAACAGCCACCGGCCAGGGAATGACAAAGATCCGGTGCCCAGTCGGACGGTCACACAACAGCTTGCCGTGAAACTCACATCCGCTGTCGTGTGATCCCGTCTCGTCTCTAACTGCCACATTACGCCCCTTCTTTTCTACCTGACGCGACGTCGTCATATTCAAGCGAGTGCAGCAAGTACACTGCTTTCAGACCGAACTTTAGCGGGCACCGTTTGGTTGACCTGGCGGTCGCTCGCAGCCTCGGCTGGCGTACTTCTCGAGCAGCGAGCCCCCGCAGCGATATGAGGATCAAACGCGACGTGGCTTTGTGGGCTAAGCAGCTCGGTGGCACGCCAGCCTTCAGCTCAGCGCTGTAATGCGTCTTGTCAGGGCTTGCAGTGGCGGTTCAAAGCTGGGTTGTCCGATGCAGGGACGACGTTGATCCGAGTCTGGCGTCTGTGTTAGCATATGAGAGATTGGGTTACCACTCCAGAAAAGAAGCATTCCGCCGGACTTGAGGGCATAGGCTTGGGTAGTGAAGTGATTGGAGGAGTATGGCGGTCTCCTTGGATGGTCCCTAGCTGTTGGGAGGGATCTGGGCCAGATGAAAGGAGAGACACAAGACCATCAGAGCATGATGATGAAAACAACGTCTCTGAGGACTGCGCTGGCGGAAACACTTTGGACGGAACTCTTCCTCTTGTTGTTGTTGTTGTTGTTGTTGTTGTTGTTGTTGCTGATTAGATGCTGTTGAACGGAGCAAGAGCTCCGACTCGAGACTTTGGCAGCGGCAATTCCGAGCGCCGGAGCCGGGCCCAAGCGCCCGGCCCGGCTCCGGGTCAGGCTTACGGGCTGACAGGCTTACAACTTGTTCCGAGGCTCAGATATGCTGTTAGGAGGCACAGTTTTGACTTTATGTCTCACGTGGAAAAGGCACCAGCCGATAGACACAGCCGTACAACTACGAAGTACTGTGCATCGTGCTTCCGAAGATACTGCATTCTGATAAACTAAGAGCCACGCGTCCAGCTGCGCCCCAGCGGTGAAGCTTCTACAAGCCCGAATCCAATCGCCTCCACCACTACCATTCCACCCAACGCAACGTCACCATGGCCGCCAACGCGCCAGCGCCAGGCGCCAGCGCGCCGCAGCAAAGCCCTCTGGCCAGCTTCGACCAAGTCTCCAAGATCGTCTACCTCCACAAGCCAAACGCTCCGCCTAGCGGCAGTCGAACCGCGTCGGGCCTCGCCGCGCCAAAGCTGATTCTGATCGGTGGCTGGATGGACGCGCGTGCGCCGCACCTGGCAAAGTACACGGCCAAGCTGCAAGCACTGTACCCAGCCTCGCCCATCGTGCTGGTGCGGGCGTTCGGCTACCACTTCGTCTCGGGCCGGCGCAAGTTCCCCGTCGAGATCGCGCCCGCGGCCTCCGTTATTCGGTCCGTCGTGGCCGCCGACGAGGATGGAAAAGGCCCGGAGATGCTGGTGCTGGTCTTCTCCAACGGCGGCGCGACAATGCTGCGGCACCTCTACGATGTGTACCGCGATACGGCGCGCGATGGCGAGTCGCCAGGCCTCCCGCGGCACGTTACGATCTTCGACTCCGCGCCGGGCATGTTCTCGTGGTCGCGCAGCGTCGTGGCCTTCAGCATGGGCGCCGCACGGCGCAACTTCCTCGTCAAGCTCCTGGTCGGGCTCATGGCGCACACGATCTCGGCGTTCTACTGGATTGTCAACGTGCCCTGGGGCCGGCTCGGGTTCCTGGAGCGCTCGGCGCTGGCGCACAACACGCGGACCGTGAACCAGACGGAGGTGGCGCGGACGTATGTCTACAGCAAAGAGGACGCGCTCATTGACTACCGCCACGTCGAGAGCCATGCCGCGCAGGCGCGTGAGCGGGGCTACGATGCGACGCTGGAAATGTTCGAGGGCACGCCGCATGTTGCGCATGCGCGAGGTGACGAGGGCCGGTACTGGGCGGTTGTGAGGGATGCGTGGGACAGGTGGGCGGCGAGGTAGATGCTGCGGCCATTGGGTCATGAGTTGCCTACGCCAGTTAGACCAGCGGCGCTGCGAGAGAGATGGCTTGTTGTTTGATTGAAATCTATTCGGCCCGGTCTCAGACGTAGACGACGTTATTCTTCGTCGTGTCCGCCGGAACCAACTCTAAAGCCCAGCACCCAGCAGCCCACTGATTCTTTTTGCCTCTTCTCCACTGACCAGCACACTAACGCACCAGAAGGAAATTCGTCAACGTCGTTGTCATGCAACCCATGGTATCTCGCCAAAGACTCCGTTCGCAATGCACCCCACCAGCCGCAAACTCCGGTCAGCACAGCCCCGTCCGTGCCCGCAATAAAATACCACCACCACTATCGGACCCTCCGCCGCTTGCCAGTGTCATAGCTCGACCCGCCACCGCTCGCTGTACTCGCGCGACTCGATGATGCGGATGAACCTCCAACAACGGCGTTTGCAGCCACCAAGTCGTCACCATTCCCGTCCACCATGCCCATCGCGCTGCTACATGGCGCGCACTCCATGCCTGGGTCGTGTTGGTCGTAGTTGATCCCGCGGCGGCAATCACCGAAGCTGCCATTGTTCTTCGCCTCGAGGCATGACACGCTCTGCGTGAGCTCGGGGACGTCGAAAGGTGTATGACAGCGTACGCAGTAGCCGCTGAATATCACCATGCGACACATGGTTGGATGGAGTGTGTTTGGTAGTGGTGATGCGCGCGTGCGGGTGGGTGGACGGGGAGAAGGTGGATTTGGAGGAACTATGGAAAGCAAATTAATTGTTGTCCACGATATCTCCACCGCAGCTGCACATGTTTATTTGTGCGTTGGTCTAGGAAGATGATGGGTGTGTTGCTATTGTATGCTTACTTACCATAAATGGTGATGTGTGGTGGTGGCTGCTCGTTGGAGTAGGGCCCAAGCCGCAGTTACCGACGGGCTGGGTCGAGGAACGATGTGCCGAGATCGAGGTGGGGTGACCCAGAGTGCTGGGACGACGCGAGGTTTCAGGGGCGGGCGACACAAACTCTCTTTTCTTGGACCTCGCACAACTGCGGTTGGGGAAGAACAGAGAAGAAGAGGGAGGGAGAAGCTGCAGCTATATGATGTTCTCCGGCTGCGCAAGCTTCAACTCGAGGCTGGAACGAGGCAACATTGCACAATTCTAGTTTTGTTACGGCGAAAGACAAAGGAGATGCAGAAATCAAAATCCGGCGTCTGCTCAAGGATGGGAAAGACAAAAACGGGGGCCGGACCCGAGATGGAGCCCGCCATTCTCAAGTGCTGTCGCCCTTTCAGATCCCGAGGCTAAATTAGCAAGGGCGGGAGATTAGAACCATTTGTTTGTTTTTTCTTGCTTCGGTCGTCATTTGCTAGAGGAGGCGGGGAGGGCGTTTGTGGTCCACTACCACTGCCGCGCAGTCCTTGGTGAGGGGTGCGTACTTGACGCCAAGAGACTCATAGGACCATCAGCCAGGATGGCGAGACAAGAGGGCCTGCTACGGGAAAGTGTGGACATCCATTTGGTCCTTTTTCCGGCCCTGTTGCTACATAGGGAGTGTGGTCTGACTGCACTGTAGCCTCTTTCAAATCCCGAGGTCCTGGAAGAGGAGGATAAGATCCTGGGCGTCCCACATTGTCTTAGCCGGGCCCAATCCTCTGGGACCGTTCAGGGACCAGGGCCTGAGACGATACTGTGCAGTCCAGCGGCTGCGCGGCTTGTAACTTGTACTCGGCGGTGAACCCTCGGCGACGCGCAAACCCACCGAAAACCACCACCGGAGCCGTGGCCACGGTGTCACCCGTGGAGCCTCGCGCATATGCGTCAAATTGGGTCATGCGAGCCTCCGACATCGAGTCAGGCTCGGTGTCCCAATGTAGAACGTCTTGCTGGTCCGGACTCCTGTGTCGAGCATCACGCAAGAGGTTTTGACACAGTGCCTTCAAATGACCTCCTCCATACTGCGACATTGCGGCGGTCTATATCGATGCGAGCACGGAGGGCGTGGCTGGTCCCTCCCCCCCGTCATCAGACAACCCAGTCTCACTGGGGCCAGCAATGTCGTGCATGCATCATTGCATATGCAAATCTGCCGCTAATCTCAACGCAGAACAACGGCATCGTTCGACCGTCCTGCTGGGATTCCCGACAATCTGGGAAGGATTCTTCAGGGCCAGTGCGATGCATGTCAGCCTGCCAGCCCCCTTCGCTTGCGTACGTCTCCACAGAAAGTCAACGGCGAGATTATTGGAGACATCCTGTCTCACGGTTGGAGAAAGGTAATCTGTGACGCTCCTGCACGAAGCACTACTCCGGCCGCTGCGTTTTTCTCACATGCAGTGGACCGATCGATGGTGTGGTTGGAAATGGGGGCTCGGTGAGGCATGATTCGACCCCTTCGCTTGATGTGAGGGATTGGAAACACTTTTTGGCTCCATGGCCTGTTTTTTCAGAGCGTACAAGAATAGCGGATGGGTCTCCTGGGGCTTGGGCTTAACGTCTCCACGGCTACCGTCACGGGGACGAGGAAGATACCGCCCATGATGCGAGATATCACTGGTCTCAAGTTAATCTAGCGGAGTCCACCAAGTATGGCAACTTTTGGCGGCGCGAGGATTGCGCATATCCCGCCCCGTGTGCAGCAGATTATGCCCATGCTCGCGCATAGACGGACCTTAGAGCGAGTACTACGTGAATTTCAATACTTTCCACTGCCCCATCCGAGCTGCCTAGGTAGCTCTGTATATCAGAGGGGATGAAATCGCAGCCTAGGATCAAGGGAAGCATGAGACAATACACAGAATTCTCTCATTATTGCATCGGGATCATCGGGAACAACACTAATTCCATTCTCACATTACATTGGTCCCAGGAATGAAGAGTCCGGCGACCTGGCTGATCAGAAGACTTCAAACAACGCCGAATCATCTAGGCCCGGCCCTATAAACGACGATCTCACACCCAGCAGCCACCCTCTCTGGCTGACGTTCTTAGCTTCTGCAACGCAGCATTTGAGCCTATCGCTCTGCCTCGAAGGCGTGCTTCTGTGACCACCTTCCATCTTCTAGTTCGAAAGCCATAGACCCGACACTCTGGATAACGGATGTCTCGGGAGGGACCCAGAACGCCGGGAGAAACCCCCGGGGGACCACAAGCGTGTTCTAGCGCAGGATCTCTCTCTGGCTCGCCGCCCCGCGTATGCAGCAAACGTGGTACATGGCGGTCTGCCATTTGTGGAGCTGCGCGGCCGAGAAGCAATAGTCTGCTCTTGTGGGTGATCTTAGTAAGTGTGCGAGGCTGATCAGGCAGCGACTTGACCTCCAGGATCAGGGTGACTTCGCGTAGAGTCAATACGCCGATCGAGGAATAGTTGGTCTAGATGGCTATTTTGTTCACCGCTGGCGTTGTTATGCGTCAAGGAGATATGCTGGGGTTAGAATATGGCTAATTGTCTGTTTCGAGTCTATCAACCTGCATACGCGATCTTGAACACCCAACAGTACTCATCCCTAGCCAATATCTCAGAGTCGACACCGACAGCAAGGTACCCTTCCTCGGAGTTTTTCCAGTCGAGGTCCTCCACGTCCGTACCATCAACTCCTACCATTGAGACCTTGTCTCCAGCTAGCACTGGCACTGTGGCATTCACCCACACGAAACCATCCTCACTAATACTTGGCAGTTCCAAGAAGAGCACATAGAAAGCCTCGTCCGTCTGCGTGAACCTAATTTCCTGCGGGCTCGCAATCTGCGTCTGCACAAACCAATAGGTCGTATTAAAGATCGCCTCCGCATGCTTCCCAATCCAACTGCCCGCCGCCCTCAAATGCGCCGCCTCCGTCTCATCGATGGTCCCATCGGCTTTCGGCCCGACATCAAGCAAGAAATTCCCGTTCTTGGCCACGATATCGACCAGCGTGTACACGACCGTCGACGCAATCATGTAGCTCTCCACGGGCGTCTGCGCGTTGTACCCGTACGAGTACGGGTCCATGCCGCGGTTGCTCTCCCACTTATGGCGCTGCGCGGACGAGTACGTCTTGTACTCGGGCGTCTCGAAGTCAGCCGCCTGCGCGACGCCGCAGCGGCTGTTCATGACGACCTGGCGGCCCTCGCCGCGCGCCCAATTCCACCACTCCGAGGCGAACGCCGCGGTGTTGTTGGCCGTGCCGCAGTCGCACCACATGATGTCCGAGCCGTAGGTGTAGGCCAGGGCCTCCATCTGCGGGTACTGCAGGTCCTGGACGAAGTCGCCGATCGCCACGCGGCCGTAGTATGGCTCGGTGAGGTTAGTGAAGGGGTTGGTCGCTTCGATGCCCAGCCAGTTTGTCGACCCGACGGTGTCGAACTGCGAGAAGCCGTAGGGCCCGAAGTCGGGGTTGTACCATTCGGGAAGCGAGAAGTACGTGCCCCGCTTCATTGTTGGCTGGTAGGCCGCGGCCGCGTCGAACAGCTCTTGTACGAGGTCGCGCCCGGGCCCGTAATTGAGGGTGGAGCGGTTTGAGGTTGCGCCAGCGTCGAATAGCGCGAGGCCGTCGTGGTGTTTGGTCGTCAGCACGAAGTATCTGGCACCCGCGTCGGCAAATAGGTCCACCCATTCCTTCGGGTCGTACGCAGACGCTGTGAAGTCTGTGAAACTGTCATCGTAGTTCCATTCGGGGCCGAAAGTCTCTAAGCGGTAGTCGAGGCAGTCACTTTTGTCGCTGCCCACGGCGTTGTTGTTTGAGTACCACCAGAACCACTCAGCATATGTCTCGTTGGGCGCAACACCTCCGTATGCGGTCACGGCGTATGGGCCCCCTTATTCGAATTCTGTCAGCGGGTGGTCAAGTGGGATGACACAAGAACATCAGCACTGCAGGACGTACAGTGAATCATGATGCCAAATTTGGCATCGTCGAACCATTGAGGAGACTCGTGCTTTGCAATGCTCGCGAGGTCATCAGTGAAAGTCTCGAACCCAAAGTCGAGGTTCGAGAAGCTTGTCGTCTGATTCATACCAGCGCCAGACAAAGTCGCGGCAACGGTAGTTGCGCTTGCACTGCCAGTGACACCGACGTTCACACGCTTCTGGTCACCAGGACAAAGCCTTCTCAGCGGACCCGTCTCGACAGTGCTGACCCCGGTTCCTTCTAGTGACACCGTGAGATCCGAGCCAGAGACGCACTCGGTTCCGATATTGTTGACCGTGATCTCAACAACCTGGCTGCCCTGCTCCGTCCATTTCTGCGTTGGTCGCACAGTCTGCACTTGGACCGAGCTCGCAGCCTCGCTTGCCCACAATGACATGGAGAAGACATGTATCCTCCCCACCGTCACGTTGTTGGCCATTGGCAGCTGGACCGCTGCCAGGGTCTTGGTCGCATCGAGGCTGCCGGTGAACTCGAAGATCTGGCTGGTGTTCCAGTCCTTCCCTTCGGGAGTCCACGTGAATGGAGAAATGATCTCGCCATGCGTGATAGTCAACCAGTTGAAGAAGGACAAGGCTCGTAGCTCGGCCAGTGCTGTAGTCCCATCCGTGTAGATGTATGTCAAGTTGTAGGAGACGATCGCATCACGCAAGTCGTTGGCGACCAGCATGTTGAGACTGAAAGGCTTTCCAGTGATACCATTGCTTGGGATTGGGATGGTCTGATTTTCACAGATCAGGTTATCTGGGTTGAGTGGACCTGTGTAGCTAGGGAAGTTGTACTGGATTCCCGTGAGGCTGGAGGTATATAACCCATTTGGGGCGAGATCATTCAAGGGCGGGTATGACCGGTTGTAAGTTGTGTCGAATGTGGTCTCGCTTGCGTACGTTCCGAAGGCCTTGTGGTTGAACAAGGCTGACACGTCAACCTGCACTGATTGGGCTGCCGCGACGAGGCTGCTCATCCCTATCAGATTGATGGCTGAGTGAAAGGCTCGGACCATTTTGGCTGGTACTCTCTCAAGAACGTCACTCGACAAGTGAATCAGTGCTGTTCACAGAACCTTGCTGATGCAGCTTGCCTCACAAACTTATAACCGGCATCACTCAATACTTAGTACAGAGTTTGCCGACGTTGTAGTCCAGAGGCTACGTCGTATTCATAGAGGACGACTTATCAGTAGATGCCGCACGCTCTTATCAATTCCCATACTCAGGGGTGTTCAGTCCAGGGCCGAGGCTGTATCGTGCCGCGATAACGTGCCTAATTAGATTGCGGAACGAGTCACTTTTCTGCGGAACCTCAAGTCTCTTTACTCCACTGTACTGCAGCAAGCATCGAAAAGAAACGCCTGGTATTCTTTGCCCAGCGAGGCATCCTCCCGGATGACCTCGGCACAGTAGCCGAACCACCATTTTTATATTGACAACAAGCCAGACTGGAAGCTCCTTCTACGCAGGACCAGGAGGCCCGTGGTCAACGGTCCATTGCACATCCTTCCTGATGATCAGCTCCTGGCTTCCCGGCCTGCTTACGGCGCCCTCGTTTTCCACAGTCACATGGCTTCTATTGTTAGACCAGATTACCGCTTTATGCTATACCTGATCTCGTCGCAGTGCCGGATCCAAGCCTTCTCCAACCGGTTGCCTGTCTGATGTCGAACTGTAGATACCCGTCTGCCTGCGATTCCTCCAACCCATCGATGTTCCGCCGATGGTTTGTAGAGCATACGATTTCTGTGATTCATGAGTGACATTCTGGGACTCAAATTCCTGAACACCCATTCTCATAGAAAAAGACGCCAGTAGACTTCTTAAGCTCGGGATATGAGAGGCATGAAGAGACCAGAGCAGCATAATCTGCTGTGACTGGAGGCTTAAAGTGCATGCCAGCTGAGGGTCGCTGAGGTCGGAAGATGAAACGCGGAGGCCATCACTACAACCAGGTGAAAGCAGAAGGCAAACCAAACGTGAAATTTGTCCTTCCAGGGCATGTGGAGTGGAAATACCAAAACCCCCGGGATAATGAACCCGAGACATTCTGTGGCAATATCAAAGATGGTCTAGCCAGCCATCGAACGTACTATATTATGGATGCTTAGCGCTGGATTCTCTACGCGAAAGGGCTTTATTGGATGGCAGTTGGATCGAAGATTTGCCTGTGTTGACGAGTGCTGCTTCTCGGTCGCTAGTAGTATGATGGCGCTGGCGTCGTTCCCGCTGGCGAGGCCGGCGACGGAACCGATACCCTAGACAAGACTCAGCGCAAGCGATGTCACAATAGCTATCCAGCCCATGCCTGCCCCAAGTCTTACTGGCCGAAGCACACGTATCATGAATGTAAAGGTTGAATATTTAGATAAACAGAGGCTGATGATGCAGAGGATTTGCGAGGCAAGAAATGTCTAATCATAATGCTGATCTCAGTGCCTGGTGTTACTATGTAAACGAGAAACAGAAGTTGAGCTCACTTGTCCAGAAACCTGCCATTCTCGTTCGGACGTAATGTCGTGGGACTTTGACAGCCAGTTTGACAAGCCATAAAACACCACAACACCTTGCACAATGTGGGCGACCTAGGAGTGTTTTTGTACCTTGGTATTCGAGTTCTTGATACTGGTATGTGGCCATCTCAACTTACTGTGGCGAGCATAAGCAGGTAGTCTTCAGGCTTGAATGGGCCCGATTTAACGTGCCCTTGCGCCAGTGCAGTCGATGATGTGTAAAGTATGCAAAGAATGGTGGCGATTCAAATAATTCCAACATGATCATTTGGTGCAACCTGTGCGGGTCCACCATATATCTTCATACTGGAGCACAGGTCTTCGGGTCCTAAAGGAGGGTTGCTTCCGAATAATCAAACACAGACTGTGATGGCATGACGGGGAGCTCCACTACTCTCCATCCGCAGGAATGTCCCATATATGTGGACAGGTGCCTTCTATTTTTCCAGGGCTCTACTTGATGGGCCGGAGATTTTGCATGTTCGTTGGAACGTTTCTCGTGGGGGTTGCATTCAAGGGTCCCAATTGAGCAAGTCCTTTCGAGTCCGGGTGGTAGTGTTCGAATGGCATAAACTCAATGATTGATTTAGAACAAGGAATCGATTCTTTAAAGTGGTTGGCCTTGATGCTCTGTCTGCAATTCCTGAGAATCGCTGCTAAGCGACATGAGCAGTTGCATGCAGGTGTCGAGTGGGCAGAACCTCAGCCAACACCAACCTCGGGAGCCTTGGAAATCTGCGAACACCACCTTCAGATTCCTACCCAAGGTGATATAAACAAGGGTGCAGAAGTACTTGCAGCTTGAATATGAGCTGATAATAAATAAAATTGTTGTTACATCCACACCGCTGTGTGACCCGGGAACCAAGGTTTGCGGCCTTGAGCGGAAACAAAGTGTAATGCTTCTTGATATTGCACACGCGTCCGTCCTGCGGTTTGCTTCGAGCAGCAGTGTTACGCACATGTTGCCACCAAATCCTTCTGAGCTAATTCATAATCAACTAAACCAGCTTTTCAGATATTGTCAGGCTCGAATCTGCACATCTCAGAGGCAGATTTCAGGGCCCAGCCGAGACCCTGAAGCTTCAAGATCTCCAGTTGGTGCAGAGACGTCAAACGCAACTGATAGTCTGGCTGCCTCAGATTGTATGCGAATCAGCTTGTAAGTAAACTCGCCTTGATGAGCAAGGCTTTCGGATCATCGGATCATTGGAAGTGAGAGCTCAAGGGTGTTGCCTCGGACCGACTCTAGGCACTGTGCCTCTCATATCCACTTTTGGTGCAATAGTACCATGTGCGCCAGTGGCACAGCGAGATGTTGGCTCCTGGTGGAGATCTACCAGTCTATCGGGTCAAGTCCTAGCCCAACCACGGGGGATCTAATGCACCCCCTTTCGTCGGTGCACCTAGGTAGGGCCCATTGACTGAAAAGAGCCTTGCAGAGTCGCAGCTGCGTCTTGAGACCCGCTATCTTCATGGATCGAATCTGCGACTTGTAAATTTGCGCTACACGGCTCGGATGCAAAAAAAAAACCGAGGACAAAGAGGGGGAAATAATGGATCTTCCGCAAAGCCACAGGCCTGCTGTCTGGATGTGCGCAGAAGTACTGGAGGGGCTGGCTCGATACGCGTTTGGTTTCGTCCTTTACAACGACGTGAGACGGCCAGGAGTTCAAATTTATCTATCATTAGGACTGAGAGTACCTCACAAGCGGTGCAGGGACGGTTGAAATGGGATGGTTGAAATTCTGAACCTGCTCAGCCTGCTCTGGTCTCTATTGTTTGCAAACAACATGGCATAGCATGGCTAACGTCTAGGTATTTGACTAATCTGCTGGCGTCATCATTTCTAGTGAGTTTGATCATTGAACACTGTTAGCAGCTCAGAACGACGAAGATGGGTCCAGATAAAGCCAATGGATCCTCACACCAGCTTGCGAGCATACTCCACAGGTTCATCGTAGCAAACCCTTGCACGAAAAAAAGAGTAAACCAACGCGATGGCGACTACATCGCCGTAAATGACGATGTTGTAATTCATAACCACAGAACCAGGATTGGATGTCATCGGAAAGAAGCAGAGAACAAACGCGAAGACCAAGAAGATCTCTGCCGCAAAGTATACAGGCAGACCCCAATGGCCAAGATCAATTTTCGAGGGGAGTAAGGGACTGTCGGTCCACCGTCTCCAAATTAGACAACCAATTGAGACCATGTAGCTTGTCAATAATGCGTTGTTAGACAAGGAAGTAATGGAGTTGAAAGCCGTCGAGGAACCGATGTCGATGAGCGACAGCAATGGTGTCGCAAACCAAGTGACGAGAATAGCGTTGAAGGGCAAGTTCCAGGTTGGTGAGACTCGTGACAGCCAAGTGCCGAATGGAAGCGCTCCGTCTCGTGCAAAGGCGAATAATTGTCTTCGATGTCAATCAGCTTCATGGGGGCATTTGAAGTGAAAGGGCAACAACGTACCTAGACGCTGTTGCCACGACGGCGAGGTTCGCAAAGATGATCATGATCAGAAGGAAGGACGATATCGCTGTGGCCCCACCAAGTGATCCAGTTGAGTTGTAAAAGACTTGCATGAAGGGGTATCCAGTTGGTGAGTCAATCACGTCGGTCAATGAGTCTCCTTTGCAGAAACAGAAGGTGATGACGGCAATCCACTAAATCATTGAATGTCAGTGACTATGCTGCAGGGTTTGGACTGTGAAAAAGACTCATGATATAGCGAGCTTCAAGGACGACTTAACCCCCAGGAACCCGTAAATGACTGTTGTCCAGATCATCGCTAGTGGAATGGTCCGAGAAGCGTCTCTGAGTCCCTCACTCATATGAGCCGGGGCATCTCCGCCAAAGAAAGTCAGCACGGCAGCCGAGATGCCAATCATGGTACTACCGCCGAGGTCTCCCCATTCGCCGCCGTCGGAAAACGTCGTAAAGACGGACTTCGCATCTGCAGTGGGCGAGAGAGCCCAAAGAGTGACGATAACGGCCAAGAAGGCCCAGATGTGGATGACGACTGCGAGACCTTCTACAAAGGGAATCTTCTTCGCGAAGACCGTGTTAAAAAGAACAGAGAAGGCCGCAACGGCCATGGTCAACAGGATGCCATGCCAGTTCTCCGGCACATAGGAGTCTGGGTGGTTAAGCACAATCAGTCCTTGGATCATGGTCCCTGAAACATAAGCAGTTGCGGCGCAGTTTGCTTGCAATCCCAGAACACAGATCCAACCCACGAGGTAGTTCAGCAACTTTTGATGTTTTCTTGGCGCGAATTCAGACACCCAGTGGTACTGGCCGCCGCTTGTCGGTGCCCTAAGTCAGCAATAACAGCAGATCAGCATTGAAAATCAATATTTAGTGTTGGGAGGTCCAAAGTGGCAGTGAACGTACATGGACTCCATTTCTGCCATTCCCATGTTGATGAGGGTGAAGCTACTCTATGTGATCAGAAACATCTAGATTAGACTAGCTATACTACTATTCACAAGACCTGTGATTGTAACGCTGCCGGCTCATTAGCCTCATACTCTAGTCACCAAGACGCAACTTACCTACCAGAAGACACTTTCCCATGTCGCCCTGAAACAAGTTAGCAAGTGCACTCAACGGAGCTACAAATTCAGGTGCTGGTAACAAAACATTAAAATGAGGCCCGAATTTCGAGCTTGCCTCACAGCCTCGTCTATAACACACACACACACACACACACACACAGACTTCTCATCGCTACGCATAGTCTTCAATTCCTCGGCCTACGAACTTCTGACTTTCAAGTCAGCACCTTGAGCACTGCTGACAGCGATGACTGATATGTCGCAGAATGTCCTGTGATACTTGCTTGCGGTCCAGTCAAGGCCACCAGTTGCGACCGAGTCATCAAGGGAGTGCCACGGCTGTGTTCAGTGCACTCGCCTTCTCGGCAGAGGCTGGTGATCAAGAGTTGCTAGTCCCCGTGAGTCTGTCAGTTCGATCCCGCCTATTCATTTGTTACACAGTGAGCTCAACCATCAGCCAGATAGGGGGAGTAGATCCTGAATTCGTGGATAGGGTAGTGGTTGGGTTTGGCGACGAGGGACCTGAGAAGACTTCCGTTGAATTGGGTGTGGCCGGCAGTAGTGTATAGAGAGCACAGAGCTATTCCTCATCACTGAAGACGCGCTTGACTGGCCTTACTCTTGTCATACTGCACTGGACTCAAGCTGCTTTCAAGCAGCAGCAAGAGACCATCCGCATGAAGTTTCAATCGACTGACGCGGAGTTGAAGTCGCATGCACGACGAGTGTCGTTGATTTCGCGGAACAAGATTACCTAAGCAAGGTGAGGTGCCACGATAGGACGGCTATGGACGGACAGGGTCTCTGATGGGTTCCAATACTCGAAGGGGAACGTTACATAAAGAGCTCCATCTAAGGGCATCTGACTTGAATTGGAGGGTTACTTTCGAATAGCCTGGCCGTCAGAACTCGGAAGGAACAGTGCTGTTGTATCACAGCCAATGATTGCGTATTTCCACTGCTATCGGGCCGGTCTTATCAGCTCAATGTCGAGTTGACACCACCAAAGTCCACTTCCTCGCACGATATGTACGATGGACGCAAGAGCGCCGTCGTATTTCTGAGCCCATGGAAGTTGATGGCGTGACATGCAAGAAAGGGCGTTCAAACGGCATCAAAGAGGGAGGCACTCTGGTGGGCTAGCGGGGGGAAGGAGGAGGTTCCGACCCTAGGTTTTCGTAGCTCTCCAAGATGGCAGAGACAGGGGCACTAGGGGGGTCAGCCGAGCCAAAACCCCTCCTTCGCTCGTGAAAAGTTCCAGAATATTTGGAGTTGATACAGAAGCTCATCCGTAATTTTGCCCATTTACGGAACTGACCACCAGTTCCCTCTTCAGTCCACGTCGGTCTCAAATCAGCTCCATCGATTGTCTGGTGTATGCAAAACACAGGCTCTTGCTTCAGAGAGGATATTTCGAGAAGCGTTTACCAATATCTCGGATCTGGTTACCACAAATATACCCACCTCCTTGTTTGGCGACAATCCATTCACGATATCGGCCTAAGTTTTGCTTTCGCCACCCTGTCCTTCTTTGTATGTAACGTGCGAGCAGCCACATTCGATGCCGCGTTTTCGGGTGCATGCAGAGCAGTCTGACATGACTGTCAACTCACAAGCGCAGCTGCGAGTGTGCGTCTGATCTGGGCCCTTGGATTTGCTGTACATGCTTCTATCATGCATGTGGCGCCGTAAATATGTTACCTCGTGGCTGATCCTCCCATTTCACTTACACCACACAACACGCCATTGCCAGCCTAGCACATAATAAATTCCGAGCACCCTTGAGCCTCCATAAGACCAGTGTTTTCCCCACCTGTCTTTTTCCTTCACTCCCTTGCCTCTTGGCCTCGGTATCTTTACTAGCTGTCAGCTTTGATAACGGTCTTGGTTCTCCAACCTCACCTCCACTTTGTGGCTTGCCACTAAAGCAGTGACCTTCACCAACGTCCAGCTGAGCTCAGTCTCAGTCTTTTTTCGTAGCCAACCTCGCCATCGCGGCATCACTTCACAATGGCCGATAATGCTGAGCCCGCGAGCACTCCGCACGCAGCGGACGTAAGCGCCGATACCAAGACTACAGCCGCGCCTACTCAACAGGCATCGTGGAATCTCAATAATGGTCCCATTCCACGCCCCGCCGGATGGATGTACAAGGGCTTCAAGATCGGCAAGACTGAGCTATGGTATGCCTCGCCGAAGGTCCAGTTGCTGATGGTAGCCATGGTGTGCTTTCTGTACGTACTGAGGAAGTCGGATTCCATACACTTCCCCAATGCTGCCAGTGTTCAGATATGCGAATGCCACAAGTCCAACGAGCGGTACCCCAAGTACAACTCATACTCACTTCTTACTGTATTGAACAAGACTAACCTCCCAACTTGGTAGCTGCCCCGGAATTTTCAACGCGATGACAGGCATGGGAGGCGGCGGCCAGCTCTCCACCCTGGCCTCCAACGACGCAAACACCGCCCTCTACAGCACCTTCGCGGTCGTCGGCTTCTTCGCCGGCACCTTTGCCAACCGCCTCGGCATCAAAGCCACCATGGCCATCGGCGGGCTCGGCTACTGCATCTACGCAGCCTCCTTCCTCTCGTACTCGCACACGCAGAACCTCGGCTTCGTTATCTTCGCCGGCGCCTTCCTTGGCGTGTGCGCGGGCTTGCTCTGGACCGGCCAGGGCGCCATCATGATGTCGTACCCGCCCGAGGAGTACAAGGGCCGCTACATCTCGTGGTTCTGGATCATCTTCAACCTCGGCGCCGTCGTGGGCGCGCTGATCCCGCTGGGGCAGAACGTCAATAATCAGAGCGGGCCCGTGACCGACGGCACGTACGTCGCGTTCATCGTGCTGATGCTCATTGGCGCTGCGCTGGCGCTGTTCCTGTGCAACGCGGATAAAGTCCAGCGCGAGGACGGCTCGCACGTCATCCTCATGAAGAACCCCAGCTGGCAGTCGGAGATCATGGGCCTGTGGGAGACGCTCTACCACGAACCCTGGATCATCGCGCTGTTCCCCATGTTCTTCGCTAGCAATGTCTTCTATACCTACCAGACCAACGACATGAACGCGGGCCAGTTCAACACGCGCACGCGCACGCTGAACAATGTGCTGTACTGGTTGGCGCAGATCTTCGGGGCTATCATCTTCGGCTACGCGCTTGACATTGGCCGGATACGCCGCAGTGTCAGGGCCAAGATCAGCTTTGGCACGCTGTTTGCGCTGACGTTTGTGATTTGGGGCGGTGGCTGGGCGTGGCAGGCGAAGCAGCCCACGCGTGAGGTGACTACCGCTGTCGACGCTGATGACAACCCGACCTTCGTGGGCATCGACTGGAATGATGGTGGGGAGAGGTATATCGGCCCCATGTTCCTGTACCTGTTTTATGGCTTCTTCGATGCCTGCTGGCAGACCAGCATCTACTGGTATGCTTTCCTCCGCCGTCAATCCTCTCTCGCTTACAGATTTCTAAACTTTTGCTCTCAACCAGGTACATGGGCGCCCTCTCCAACAACTCGAGAAAGGCTGCGAATCTGGCGGGCTTCTACAAGGGCATCCAGTCGGCCGGCGCGGCCATCTTCTGGCGGCTCGACGGGCTGGGCAAGCCTTATAACACGATGTTCGGCGCGACCTGGGGTTTACTGGCTGGTGCGCTGCTCATTGCGGCGCCGATCATCTGGCTCAAGGTCAAGGACACGGTGCCTATTGAGGAGGACCTCAAGTTCTCTGACGAGACTGTCGAGGATGTGGTGGGTGCCGACAAGCTGGGCGAGAAGACCGCCGTGGTGTAAAGGGCTTCGGGCTAGATCGCGGCTTGGAAGAGACAATGAGATGTGAGGCCTCTAGATCGTGTTGCCGTTTCTGGGTCCATTCTCGTTGGAAGTTGATCTTGATAGTGGGCACCGCGATGGGGTCCTGCAAGCTGCATTTGAGGCGCCGCTGGTCATTGCATGTAATAATGATGACCCTCCATGATACCATAGCATAGACCTGATCTTGCTCTCTTTGCAAACACATGCATGTCGGAAAGGACACAATGTCAGTCTTCACATGATCGCGTGCCCTCCTTGTGAACGCATCCAGCCTGACTCGTCCTTCGCGAGCACAGAGCGCGAACCGCGAAGAGCACATCCAACAAAGCTCAGGACCATTAAAGCAGACGCACAATCTGACCTTGCGTTAGACAAGAAGCAGTGGATGTGTAACAACACAATGGCAGTAATTGTGTAGCCCCAGAATCAACAGACCTAGAGCGTCCAAGTACACTTTTACCGAAATAGCAGACGCCTACCACAATATACTTAGCCGAGGGCATCGCGAAGCTCGACGGACGACCGGAGCCGCATTTTAGCGGAACCGGCCCAGGCCGAGCTCTGGTGGAGATCCCCAGTTGTGAGACTCGCAGCTTCCAAGGTTGAATTGAAGCTTTTGAGCACGGCATTTTCAGCATTGGCGTGTGGAAAAGCATAAAGGACGAGCTCGACGAAGAATGACGAGTTTCACAGACAACCTACTTGTGCTAATACGTGTTGATGAGTCCTGAGCAACGGCTGGAACGAAGTATAGAAGTTCACGAAACATGGTGGCCAGACGTCATCTCCTTAACAGACCTCAGGGGTTTTGCGGTGGATTACAGGGGAGCATCTGTTAGCGCTGTACGGCCCCTGAACCGCATGCACACCTTTGTCATGGGCCGATGTGCGCGTTGAGGGACCCAATTATTTAGACACACGCTGTCCTCGATCGGCGACGTGATGAGATGGCCTTTCCTTTCTCTCTTCTCTCTTTTGTGCCGTGACTTGTGTCCATAGTGCGCACCTGCTCTGCTTCCTTCTTGAAGCTCGCCGCGCCTCTACTCTGCTTCCTCTTGGGACACCACTATCATGTCGGGCCCCATCGCTTCCGCGGCGCTCAAGGCGCGTGTGCTCAGGCCGAGCATGTTGAACAAGCTCTGTCGACCAGAGGACTTGCTCCAACACTTCCCCAATGGAAGTTACATCGGCTGGTCAGGATTCACTGGTGTTGGATATCCAAAGTGAGTCTCCTCAGACCCAGAGGGTGCAGAGCATCGCGGATTTGGCTGTCTGTGGAGCAGCAAGCACTCGGCAGCAACGATCACTGGCTGACATTGACACCCTAATTTTAGGAAAATGCCCGTCTTCCTAGCCGACCACGTCGAGAAGAACAACCTCCAAGGCCAGCTTAAGTATTCGCTTTTCGTTGGCGCATCGTCCGGAGCCGAGACAGAAGACCGATGGGCGAGCTTGGATATGATCGAGAGGCGGAGTCCGCATCAGGTCGGCAAGGCTATTGCGAAGGGAATCAACGAGGGCAGGATCAACTTCTTCGACAAGCATCTGTCCATGTTCCCCGTCGACTTAGTATACGTACGTTGAAACCTTCCGGGAACAGACGAGCCTGCTACGCGCTCGAATAGACTGAAGCTGAGATCGTATGACACAGGGCTTCTACACAAAAAACAAGCCCAACAAGAAGCTCGACGTGGTGGTTGTGGAGGCCACAGCCATTCTAGAGGATGGCAGCATCGTGCCGGGAGCATCAGTGGGAGCCACTCCGGAGCTGATCCAGATGGCTGACAAGATCATCATCGAGGTCAACACTGCGATTCCCTCGTTCGAAGGCCTCCACGATATCACCATGACCGACCTGCCTCCCCGCCGTAAGCCTTACCTCATCATGGGCGTTGAAGACCGCATCGGCACCACCTCGATCCCGATCGACCCGGAGAAGGTCGTGGGTGTGCTGCACTCAGACTACGCCGACCAGACTGCACCGAACACCCCAGCAGACAAGAAATCAGCAGCCATCGCTCAGCACATCATTGAGTTCTGGGAGCACGAAGTCAAGCACGGCCGCCTGCCCGAGAGCCTGCTCCCCATCCAATCCGGCATCGGCAACATCGCCAACGCTGTGATCGGCGGGCTGGCAGACAGCAAGTTCGAGAACCTCAAGGTGTGGACCGAGGTGATCCAGGACACCTTCCTCGACCTGTTCGACTCGGGCAAGCTCGAGTTCGCCACGGCAACGTCGGTGCGCTTCTCGCCCGACGGCTTCAAGCGCTTCTACGACAACTGGGAGAACTACCACAACAAGCTCCTCCTGCGCTCGCAGCAGGTCTCCAACTCGCCCGAAATCATCCGCCGCCTCGGCGTCATCGGCATGAACACGCCCGTCGAGGTCGACATGTACGCGCACGCCAACTCGACCTGCGTCATGGGCTCGCGCATGCTCAACGGCCTCGGCGGCTCGGCCGACTTCCTGCGCTCGTCAAAGTACAGCATCATGCACACGCCCTCGACGCGCCCGTCCAAGACGGATCCCAACGGCGTCAGCTGCATCGTGCCCATGTGCACGCATATCGACCAGACCGAGCACGACCTCGACGTGATTGTCACCGAGTGCGGCCTGGCAGACGTGCGGGGGCTGAGTCCGAGGGAGCGCGCGCGCGTCATTATTGCAAAGTGCGCGCACGACGTGTACAGGCCTATTCTGACGGAGTACCTTGACAAGGCTGAGTGGGAGTGCTTGCGCAAGGGTATGGGCCATGAGCCGCATTTGCTGTGGAATGCGTTTGATATGCACCGCGCGCTGGCGGAGCAGGGCAGTATGGCGAAGGTGCAGTGGAAGTAGGTAGCCCGGTAGTCCAGCAAGATGGGGCCCGTTCACGGTCGAGGACCTTGGCAGTGAAGGACTAGTCTCGATTGAAGTTGGTGAACGGGATGGGCTGGAACTCTTCGGCACTTGTCCCTGTGACAGCTACTAGGAGAGCGCCCACAGCTTGGCAGATTGTCAACGACAGACTATATTCACGAGCATGTGGGATGGGAGAGTCTCAAACAGCTAAATATCAACTATATAATTCAAGTTTCTACCCAGGGTGGAGGAGAGTGGTCTAGCATGGGAAATGAAGTCGCAATGGTCAAGTGGATCAAGCGATCGTACTTCTTTGCATTCGGAGGGGAGAGTAACAGCGGAGCAGCATCTCGAGCCAGCTCAGCTGTGTTCCTTAAGGCCGACAGTGGTCCATCTTTGGACGTCTTTGCGTCCTGCCCAGAATTTTACGAAATGCTCCGGTGCGCCCGACAAGGACATCTGCCTGAGCTGCAGTGGCGGGACTAGTAGATGAGGGCAAACACATGTCAGGTCATGGCAGCATCAGAGCTGAAGCACCTAGCTTCTCGAGTAGGTCGAGCAGCTCTGCCAATAGAGCATGTCCTGCAATGAGGCTCTATTCCTTTCTCTTTCTCTGTTACGACAGCCTTCCTATTTACTACCACAGGAAAACAGTCGGCGCGAAAAGTGAAGCATACTGTAAGTACTTCGTTGCCCACAGACAATCATGGAGCGAGTTGTGCCCCGGACATGGGCCCAGCTTCGCGAGCATGACCGTCAGCGCCAGCGACAGCGGGACCTGGGCCACTGCGGGCCCTTTACCGGCAAAAGTATTATCGGCTTCCTCATCTTGGGGCTCACCATCTCCGTCGTTGGCATATGCGCAGCCGCGCTCCGCCAGCTGTCGACGTCGTCAGCGCTTCAAGAAGACCACAGGGACAACGTCTATGTACAATCCCACAATGGCAGGATTTATCATCTCGGCCAGCAATTCAACCTCGGGTTCCAAGAACAGATCCGCTTTCTAGAGACGCTGAAGGCGAGGGGAATCCCGGGGAACAAAATGGATTGGTGGCTGGAAAGCACGCACACCCCAGAGGGACATTGGAAGATTGTGGGCGAGGCGCAGGACCCCGAGTATCCTGAGGACATCGTCGAGCCTGTGGGCGACTTCACTCCGCCGGCTGAGGCTGCGGGCAGGCCGCGCTATAGCGAGGCGTGGGGGATGGAGAGGGTCGACCACGACCTGCTTGAGGCTTGGGAGAATGACTTCTATGGCGACGGGCTTCCGCGCATGGGACAAGATGGGACAGATGAGGTCGGGCATGGGGACGAGTCGATGGGTCCTCCTGCCGCGAGCGAAAGTGAAGTCTCTGTGGTCGATGAGAGCGTACAACAAGACGGACTTTTCTACCGCCGCTCGGAGCTCCTTCCGATACCGAGCGAGATAGTGCCGCCCAGACCAACGACAACCTCGCTGCCACCGCTGCCGTCAGACATTGGCGGCGTTCCATCGACTCTACCAGACGCGCCTGACTTCCCTACATCCAGCGTCTCCAAGCTACCGCCTCTACCGCCAATCCCATCGCACATCAAGCCACCTGGAAAGGGATATGCGCCGCCACCTATCAAGCCAGTACCCACCACCACACCCATGCCCCCCAACACCACCCCTCACCACCAGTGGTACCGCGACGACGTAAGCCCCAGCTCCGACACCACCCCCTCCATCACAGGCCTCCCAAAGCGCCTCATCGGCATCCTCCAGTACGTCGTCAAACGCATGTCCGGCAACGCCGTCCTGCCCGAGGCCGTGCGCAAAGTTCTCCGCGTCGTCGACCACTTGCTCGAGCGCCTCGCCAGCGGGCCCGCGCTGCCGCCGCTGCCGCCTACGCGCGCGCCGATCGGTAAGCGCCCGCAGCCGCCGATCTCCACGACAACGCAGCAGAAAGCCGGTGTTGCCGATTCCTATCAAGCCGCCGCCTGGGAAGCCGACAGGGCCGCCAATTGGGAAGAGACCGCACAACGGCAAGGGGCCCGGAAAGGGCAAGAGCCCGGATGCTGATCATGATTTTGAAGGCGAGATGCAGTGGACAAGCGGGCTCGTCGAGGTGACGCGCCGCGCTGTCGAGACGTACATGGACAGCGGCGACGGGGCCGCCTGGCCCACGCTCGCCGAGCCTGCTGCCGACGAGAACTCTGACTCCGACAATGACGAAGCCGCGGCTCGGCCGAAGCGCCCGCTGACCAAGGAGCAGCGCGCGTACATGCACGGCGAGGCGCAGCCTGCTGGTGGTGGAGAAGGTCGAGAAAGAGCACGACAAGCACCCTGATGATGCGATGAATCGGGTGATTACGGTGCCGACGTGCATGGCGGTGTTTAAAGCGCCTCGCGAAGCATGCGGAGAAGTGGATGGCGAGGAATCCGGGCACGGAGGAAGGGGTTGAGGATGGGTTTGTGGTGGTGGATGATGAGGTGGATTGGGATTATACGGGTTTGGAGTGGTTTTAAAGGAGGGATGTTGTGGCGGTTGGAAGCTGTAATACCTTGACTTCTTCTACTATCCTTGAGTATGGTTCTAATGACATTTTGACTAACGAGTGACAATGCTCAGGAAAAGCGTCCTTGAGATCGTAAACCCGCTATCCGAAGGCCCCCTACTGCGCGAATAGTGTTGAGAGTCGCACATTCGCCTCACAGCCCGTGGGCCGGATATGAATCACCTCAGGTCTGTGCGGCGCGGACGAGTTGACAGTCCAGGTGCATAGTAACACGTTCACACATGAATGGTCTACGAGCTGTATACTCCAACAGATGGCAATTTTCCGCTGAGCACACCTGGCCGCTATAGTCAGAGCTCGGCAGTGACTTTGGCTTTGTAGATCTTGTTTAGCGGATGCCAGTAAGCACAGCGCCTAAGAACTGAGGTCGCAACGGTCGTCGACGTTATGCAGTGCACTCCGGCCCCGAGGAGCCGAACAGATGAACGCCCGCAGAAGAATTTGCGTGCGAAGTAGTGTTCTTGAAGTCAGTGGTTGACGCTCGCTGGCACTGAAGCAGCATGATAGCTGAAGTGGCTGCCCTGGGAAGATGCCACTTGATCACAGGAATCTCTTTCTGATCCTTTGATACGGTGGGATGTACTTGGTAAGTAGCTCCGGCCAGTAGTGCGTAGATGTAGGGGACTATCTTGTCAACTAAAGCCAGACTGGCAACATTAGTCTCTGGAGTGAGAGGAAGCCTCTACTGCCGCGCAGTTTGGTGGGTAGTCTGCCAGCAAACACGACAGTATACATACTCTGAGATCAGACTGAATCCTGAGGCCTATGGGCTATTTGAATGCATAGAAATGAAGGCAATGCCTCTTGTAGTTGGACGATGTGGCAGCGCTTGTTTCAGGAAAGTGAGTGCAGCAACCCGCCCATCACATGTCTTTTCACCTGCCACATGGCTCTTACCACAAGGTGTGTTGATCTCAGACAGACCTCATGTGGGCTGCCCTTGAAAGATGTTCCTGGCTCTGTCAGCTTGCATCTGTGCTCAAGAGTCCAAGGGCAGGAAGAGGATTGTCCTTGTTTCCTTTTGGCTACCCTAAAGCCTTGCTGGTATATGCTGAGAGGTATATGAGGGTCATTCTAGAAGAAGAAGAGAAAAAGCGCAGTAGTTACTCAGCCACACTCAGCTCTCAATGACTAATCTGCCTCCAGTGCCATATGGTATCGACTTTGTTGGTGAGAAAACTCAAAACGAGGTTGACAGAAGTTCATCTGAAAGTGCATCAAAGTGGGCCCCCCAAGCGACAGGGATCCAGGGTGTGGGGTCCAGGCCTAGCGGGGCGGCGCATCACTTCCGAAGGTGCTGATTTTCCAGCAGCCAAAGTTGGGCCAGCCAGACGTGCAGAAGCGACACCACCAAGCAAACAAGACGCTCCCTCTCTCCTTCGTGCTGTTTCATCCTCTTCGAGACTCGCCCGCATCGTCAAGTCTTCTCTTTCCCGGCATTGTCCATTGATCATTCAATTCTCCTGCATTACAATAGGCCTTGTCCATTGCGTCCTTTCGACCCGGTGCTCAATTGAGGACTCCCATCGTCACATCGTCACAACCCTCTTCCGACCAGCGCCTGCATTTCGGATCGGTACCAGTGACCTCCTTCTTGTCGCGCAGCATCACCAAGCCTCGCGCTGTGTGCTGCCCTTCCATTGACAGAGCGTCCTCGAGACTGTAGTCATAGAGGCCAGCATTGTTCCTACTTGGTGTGCCGCGACTCGACCAACTGTCGACCAGCAACCAGGTTGGACACCCAATAGCCAGCACTCCTTCTGATCTTGCTGTCTCCCGAGGCCCTTCGACGCATACTTCAAGATGGCAGGCCAGCCTGACATCTCCCAGATTCTGGAGCAGCTGCGTGGTAAGTAGTGCTCCTTCCTAGAAACCTTGCTCATGCTCCGCCATCCCATCAATGTAGAATTCTCCTTCCTCCTCCCAAACCTCGCGCATCCACCCAAATCCCACCGCGTGAGCCTGCAGACACATCCAGCTAACTCATTCGCAAAGCTACCTCGCAGCACCAGGGTCACACTCCAAATCAGGGTCAACAGGTGCCAGCCTACCCTCCCCCTCAAACAGGCTATGCCATGCCCCCTGGCAACGGCGCTCCCAACCACTACGGCCCTCCCCCAACTGGCCAATACCCCAGCTATCCCCAGCCTTCCAACTCAGGCACCCTGAACCTCGACTCCATCAAGCCTGTCAATTCCGGCACTGTGAGCCTGCAAGACGCTATCGCAAAGGCAAAGGCCGTCGCCGCTGCCAACAACATCGCCCCCTATGAGGGAGCGCGTGTCTACGGCGGTCAACTCGACGGCGCTAACGACGGCGCGGCGCGGCGCTGGGGTCGCTCCCGATCTCGGTCGCCGCCCCGCCGTGACAGCAACAACTTCCGCGGCGATGCCAATCCCTATCGCGACGACCGCTCTGCCCGCGACTATGGCCACAACGCTCGCGACCGCTCATACTCTCCTGGCCCCCGCGGCCGCCACGGTGGTGGTGCTCCCTTCTCTGACCGCGGAGGCGGCACCAACTCTGCTCGCCAGCGCTCTCCCATGCGCGACAACGATGCTGAGACTATGAGCATCGAGGCTAGTCTGGTCGGTCTGATCATTGGCCGTCAAGGCGAGAATCTGCGCCGCGTTGAGTCGGAGACCAAGTGTCGCGTCCAGTTTCTGCCCCCTCAGTCCAAGGACGAGAAGTTTCGCCAATGCAAGATCACCGGCCCCCGTGCCAGCCGCGCCGAGGCTACTGCTGCCATCAATCGGATCATCGAGGATAGTGGCATGGGCGCTATCGCTCGTGCTGGTCTGGATCGTGGAGGCCGCCCTGCTGCTCCTGTTCCTGCTCCTGTGGTTGACCGTGGCGGCATTGCCAACCTGAAGGACGGCGAGGACTGTGTTCAGATTATGGTGCCTGACAGGACCGTCGGCCTCATCATCGGCAGAGGTGGCGAGACCATCCGTGACCTCCAGGAGCGCAGTGGTTGCCATGTCAACATCGTTGGAGAGCAGAAGAGCGTCAACGGCCTCCGCCCCGTTAATCTTATCGGACCTTATGCGGCGACCGCTCAAGCGAAGGAGATGATTATGGAGATTGTCGAGAGCGACGCCCGCAACACTGCCGCCGGAGGCAGCGCTGGCGGTAGTGTCCCACCACAAGGTCGCCCTCAGCGTGACGACCGCGAGAAGGTTCAGGATGCGATCTTCGTTCCCAACGAGGCCGTCGGAATGATTATCGGCAAGGGCGGCGAGACCATCCGAGAGATGCAGAACACGACCGGCTGCAAGATCAACGTGTCTCAACAGCCCCAGCCTGGTCAGGCCGAGCGCGAGATTGAGCTTGTAGGTACCCGTGACAGCATCAACCAGGCCAAGGCGGCCATTGAGGAGAAGGTCGAGGCGGTTGTAAGTACAATAACCAGCGCATGAACCCCTAGACATCTGCTAACGTGTCGTCCCAGAAGCAGAAGAACAACGGCGGTGGTTATGGAGACCGTGGCGGCAGTGGCCGTGGCGGACGTGGTGGTCAACACCGTGACTATGACAACCCTGGCCGTGGCCAGTCTAACAACCAGTACGCAGGTGATCAAGGTGCTCCCGCTGCTCAGGCCCAGCAGCTTGGCGCCGATGGCCAGGCTGACCCCTACGCTCCCTGTAAGTAGACCGATGATCCTCTTGCCCTGCTGAGCTGTGACTGATACATATGATAGATGGTGGCTACCAGAACTATCTGGCCCTGTGGTACCAGTCACTCGCCCAGAACGCGAACGCGGCTGGCGGTGGCCAGGGTGACGCCACTCAGCCTCCTGGCACTTCCTAAGTGGTTCCATTGCGTTCAGCAGCCGTTTGTGTGAAGACTGCTGTGCACAACGCTTATTTCGACTGCTCACACTGCATCTATGATTGACAAGACGACCGACCGTCTTCCGCCCCATGATGAACTTTGCCATCCAAGGATCCATCTATCAGGCGTGTCAGGCTTCATTCTTACTCTTCGACGTCTCCTCGCCGTTGACCGCATTCATGCACACCGTTTTGCCACGTGCGGCTTGACATATCAACAACTTCACAGGCAGACATGACTCCACTCAGATTTCTTTCGACTACTACCAGCTTTGATGAGACAGGCCATCGGCAACATGTGTTGCCAATTCGCTTGGTTCTTCTTGCGAAATGCCCTCCGATCGTAGTCCCTAACGACTTGATCATGCATGGACTTCTCGATCCATTCGCAGCTGGAAGCCTGAAGACAATGATGCGCTTGATCTGACCTGACCACTGCATCCTATGGACGCTCTTCAACTTGATTCATCAGTCCAAGCTCTCTATATCATGATCCGGACTATATGATTGTTGCACGTCCAGGCTTGGCAGCTCGTGTCTGCGGAATATTCTGCCTTCTGTTGAGGTCTTTCGTCTTTGGGACCTACCACATGTGCAGGTGAAAGCACTTTGACCTCTCGCAAGTAAGCCTCGCAGCTGACTCTCGTGGTTCACCGCGGGCGACCAATTCATGGCAGCCGCCCTGGAATTATGATCTGCTTCTACTGTCGAGGGGGATACTAGGTCTGACACGCAAAGACACGTTGATTGAATTCAATTGAAGGCTCTGCCTGAGTATCGCGTTGCATTGCACATGCTTCCGCCAGCGCATGCTCACATGCGAAAGTGCGCGCGCCACACACGGTGGTCTATTCTATTCTACGTTTTCACAGCGTCTTTCAACTTACCGGTGAGTATAATGATGACAGAGAGAACTATGGTCAACTGGATACCCGGGGCTTCACTGCAGGATTGGGGTTTTCTGTTTCTGGTTTGGGAGGCAGGATTATGGAAAAATGGCGGAGCACATGAGGAACTCGGAGGAACGGGCACATGTGGAAAAGGGAACGATTAATTGAGGCGACATATACTTGCCCTTTTGCATGCGACGTGATGTTTCGTGATGAATGATGTGGTTGTGGTATGCTCTTCACGGCCAAATCAGGCCCCCCCCCCTCTTTCCTCACCTTCCTCGTCTCCCTCTCGCACTTCATGATCGCCCCCACAAGCTACACTGGCACGAACCCCCAATATCAGATGTGAACCGTAAGCTAGCCAGACCACAACGAACCCCAATTCCGTTCTCCCCCACCTTTACCATGGTACAAAGAATCTCCAGGGTTGCACTTCTCAGGCAACATTGTCAGGGTGGCCCCGGTCCTGCCCAGTCGCCGAGCCCCGTGCAGCCAAGTAACCTATCAAAAGCACCAATGCGCAAGCACGGGCGAGTAATCTGCGAATGGCCTCTGAAGCGTGTCTTGTCTCGCGAGCAATCTGACGTCGGCCATGGCTTTCTTTTCCCTCTTTGTGCGCATTTAGATAGACAAGCACAGATAAGGAATCCGGCGACTTGATGCCCGCGCATCAACCGAATCTGGTCGTACTGGCGTGTTCGAGTGTTACGGTCCAGATTTGAGGGCTCGTTATCTATCTAGCTTCTTAACTACACTTATAGACAGTATACAGCTTCAATTATCCTCTACCAGCTATCTTCTACAACGAGCTCATCGTCTTCGCTGCCCGGTAATTCGAGCTGAGCACCCACCATGGCTCTCTCACCTTCACCCGTGGGCTCGAGCCCTGTTCTCGACCCTGAGAAGCATAGCAGTAAGGATGCGGAGCTCACCACGTCGATGGACGAAGGGCACGTCGTCGATGGCGGATCCATGTCGCCCGGCCAGGGCGAGGATATCCTCGCGCAGCAGGATCTGGACCCGGCGCTGAATCTGAAGATGCACCTTGTGAACGACGTGAGTTTGTGTGGCCCCTCCTTGCTCCTCAATTTCTCGCCAGCATCGAGCTAACGAGAAACGGAGAGTGATAGGCGATCGATGAGATTGGCTGGACGAATTATCATTGGAAATTGTTTATGCTGAATGGATTTGGTGAGATGAGAGCACTCTTACCCCCTGGGATGTGGTGTGGACTGATGTTGGACAATTAGGCTATGCCGTCGACTCGCTTGTGCTGCTGTTGCAGTCTATCGTCGCCCCGCAGGCGTATCTTGAGTTTGGCGGAGGAGGTTATGAGCGCGCGATGACTATGGCTGGTTATGTGGGCATGCTAGTGTACGACTTATCAATCCATCCCAACTGATTCAGACGGCCACACCATACTTACACCTCATCCCACCCAGCGGCGCCATCTTCTGGGGTCTATCAGCCGACATCGTCGGGCGGCGCTTTGCTTTCAACACCACGCTTTTCGTATGCTCGCTATCGGCAGTTATCGCAGGCGCGATGAGCAACTGGGCTGCGCTGGGGGTGTTCGTCGCGCTGGTTGGCTTCGGTGCGGGCGGAAATCTGGTCCTTGACACGACGGTGTTCTTGGAGTACTTGCCGGGCAATAAGCAGTGGGTGCTGACGCTGCTGGCGTGTTGGTGGGGGATTGGGCAGGCTGTGACAGGTTTTATCGGATGGGGCTTCTTGGGTGAGTTTGAGGCTGGTGAAGAGTGAGTGAGTGGTGATGGTGAAGGCGGCTAATGCTTTGTGTGTAGCTCCGACGAGGTGGAATTGTGCGACTGCGGATGTTTGCACGAAGGACACTAATATGGGCTGGCGATGTGAGTCTGTCTCTCTCCCCTTCACATTCATGTGAGTACTGACGGGCCCTTTGCAGACACCATGTACACAGCCGGCACGCTCGTCTTCGTCCTCTCCCTCCTCCGCATCACCATCATCCGCCTCAAGGAAACCCCCAAGTATCTTCTCGGCATGGGCGAAGACACCAAGCTCGTGGAGACGTTGCAGTACCTGTCGAACAGGTACAACAGGCCCTGCTCGCTGACCGTGGAAAAGCTGCAGGCGTGCGGTGTGGTCAAGGGCACCCACTCCAAGAAGCGCTTCTCGTTGGGCGAGAGTCTGATTCACGTGCGAGGGCTTTTTGTGACACGCGAGATGGCACTCAGCACGAGTCTGGTATGGCTGAGCTGGACGCTGATCGGGCTGGCGTATCCGCTGTTCTATGTGTTCTTGAGGTATCCATGCATATGGTGACCCTCTCAAACATATCAGACAAGCTGACAATATCTAGCTCATACCTCGAGTCCCGCGGCGCCTCCTTTGAAGTCTCAACGTACGACACCTGGCGCAACTACACACTCGTCAACATCAGCGGCATCTTCGGGCCCATCCTCGCCGGCTATCTCTGCAACCTCTCCTTCCTCGGTCGGCGCTACACAATGGTCATCGGCGCACTGGGTACGAGCGTCTTC
This sequence comes from Plenodomus libanotidis, assembly GCA_022609195.1. NCBI lineage: Eukaryota > Fungi > Ascomycota > Dothideomycetes > Pleosporales > Leptosphaeriaceae > Plenodomus > Plenodomus libanotidis. The sequence goes on from JAGKQA010000036.1 coordinate 209,114, forward strand.
TTCTTCGCCTACACGGCCGTGCGCACCCAGGAGCAAAACGTTGGCTTCTCCTGCGCCATCGCCTTCGGCCTCAATATTTACTATGGCACGCTGTACGCGTATACCCCCGAGGTACTCCCTTCGGCGCACCGCGCGACGGGCAACGGTGTGGCGGTTGGATTTAATCGCATCATGGGGATTATCAGCGCGGTCGTGGCGACCGTGAGTAACACGAGCACGCCGGTGCCGATTTATATCTGTGCGGCGCTGTTTGTGGCGATGGCGGCTGTCAGCGCGGCGTTTCCATTTGAGCCGTTTGGGAGGAGGAGCTCGTGATTCATCGGGGGATGGGAGGCTTTGATAGTGGGCGAGGAGGAGTTATGGAGGTGTGTCGTTGTGTATGTGAAGATACCCCGGGATTCCCAATGTTGAGAACAGAAGGCAGGTGTACCGAGATCTATTTGACCTGTAGACAACTCCGTTGTATCGGCTCTATTGCATCGAGGAATCAAGCCTTTACCAACTTCGCAGGGCAAGGAAGCGGAACTCTGGCCAAGACACGTTTACAAGCGATTCATCACGGCTTTGACGATGTGGTAATTGGCTATTCTCTGGCTCTCTTCGCATAGCTATCATCTCTAGTAATGGCGAGGCTATGCCAAACCCAGCAGCTCATCAGTCTCGTTCCCTTGCGATTAACAAGGGCCGGCTTCCTTTCAAGACCTTACAATGTATGTGTCTGGTCACAGCATTTGTTTTGGAATCCTAGATCACATGGTCAGACCACTGTCAAAGCATCAGTGCGGTGCGGTCGTGACGACAGTGCGCTTGTACAGCCAGCCCGCCAGCCACATCGGACCTCGCCGCAGAGGAAAAAGGGGGGGGGGGGTTAATGTCTTTATATACCCACAAGAGCTCAGTCTCGGCAAGTTTGCACACCCAGATTTGCACTCTTCTGCATACATTCTCTCCCCACTATCCTTCACTTTGCCCCTCCCCTCCACAAACCCAGCCAACTTCCTTCCTTCCCATACTATTTTCTGCATGCCCGTCACAGCGGAGATGAAGCTTTACATTCAAATGTGAGGCCTCCCCCCACAACGTTGGAAATTCAAATGGTTGGAGGCCTCGAAGCGAACCCCATCTCCTCGCCCTGGTGAAAATTTGTTTGTGAGTGAGCTCGTAGTCCACCAATCGCTTGACATTCTCTACGACCGTAGACAGGTGGCCGCAAGGCAGACTCGCCAGGATTCGGGCCCTCCTTCCATGGAATTAGGCGGGGTTCCACTCAGAGAATGGTCAGAAGGTCATTTACACACATGGTACATGGTCATTCTAGGTGAGTCTCTCCTCGGCACTTTCACATATCGTGTTTATCACGTTGTGGGCGCCGTTCTATGCTAGACACAGCTAATTTCTTGTGAGCTATCTAGGAGCATAGAAGGCACTGAAGAGGGTTCAAGAAGCCATAGGATGATAGGTGGCAAGCTTGCGATAGAGGGAACAGGACGGGGGGCGAAATCGGACTTTGCAGCGTCCTCGGGGCGAACCCCGGGGAACACCTTCGGATGACTCTTGGTATCAGCCTATCCGAGCAGTCGTCGAGAGATAGCCAGTGCAAAGACGTGGTCTAGTATGAAGTATCAGCTTGAATGACCTCAATAGTGGGGACACGTTGGACCCTCGCTAAGACAGCCATGCAGAGGACAGGTTGTTGTTCAGCATGTCCCTCGTTCAACGCAACCATCACAGCATATATGCACAAATACCGCTGGCTGACTGATTGGCTACGAAGGTAAGTGGATACGGCCTCTCGATCAGCCATTTCAAGTCCTGAAGTGTCCACATCTGGCATTCCCTCGAACGAGAAGTCTTTTGTGCGACCAACCGCCATCATGATACATCGTGCTCGGTGATTCGCGATTCACAAACAAGACTGCGCATCAAATCCAGCTTGTAGCAGCAAGTAGTCTCTATTTGAGGGACAAGATACCTTGTGCCGTGCAAAGAAGTAAAACAAAGCAAAGGGAGGTTCGACTACTGTCAGCCTGAGATGCCGTTGACAGTGGATAGGCTGAGGTCAGCCTGGTCACTCGTGAAGGTGGCACGCGCATGGCATGGTCAGAGCTCCGAAGTCCTTCCAAAAAGACCTCAAAATTTGAAGATTTCCTCATTCTCGCCCGATATTCGTTGCAAGGAGAACATCAGCACAATAGTAAAGCCGCTAAACACCCGGATCTCTCCACAACCACCACAACTCGACCACATGAACACCACACCGGCATTGCCCATCACATCAAGGTCTTTCCCTTCACATGTCCAAGCGACGTAAAACTCCTTAGGGCTGATACAGAGTCCCGGTCCCCGCAGCCTTGGAACCCGTCTGCGCCACAGGAGGTGGCAGACGGCAGCCCGCATGAAGACAACTCGCCAAGGTCACTAACCGTTCGACCCGACGCCGGGACATGTTTCGCTTAATTCCCCAGATAACAGTCCGATCTGAATACAGCATGGCATTGTCTGGACACTTCTTTTCATGCTGCCAGCTTACTCACAAGCCCTTGTGGTTGTCCAGGTGTTCACCTACTAATGCAACCGGCCGAGGAAGGGTGCGCCCATCCTGTCAGCGCGCCTCTTGCCCCTGTGGCCCGTCCCGTGCTACACCATGCGGCTCACAGCAGACGCCAGGGCCTTTGAACGACATCGCGCAGGAGTCCACAGACGCTTGCACTTGTTGCTTCATGGCGTCATAGAATAGTCCGGCCTGGAGTCCGAGGCGACATATGCTCACAACGGGCCAGGAACCGGGACGCCATGCCAGCCACCCAGCCCTGCTGCGGCCATCATCCTTCTGGAACACCGTCGAGCCTCTCACAGAGGCTGGTTGGATATCAAAGCATGTTTACGCAGATGGCTTGTGTGACAAGAGGGTGCTCGCGTTCAAAACTATGGCTGCCGTGACCAGGTGGGCGTGTTTGAAGTTTATTACTCGTCGCGAAGCAATGCTGATGAATCAGTTAGACACTTACCAACCCAAAGGAGAATCGAGTCTTTATCTAGTATCTATTGGTCTGTTTTTGGGCAACGTTTACTTGAGCTTCATGGTGGATGTCAAGGCGGTAACTTGAGACCATCGATACGCCAAACTCTAGTCTATGGCGCACTTGGCCCGCGCCCAACATTAATCCGAAGCCTCATATTTCACAGAAGAAAGAGGGGGTTTATGTGACCTTCGTACCACAGCAGTCCGGCGAAATGCTGGTGCCGTCTTATCATGCTCGTTCGTGAATTGCTCGCTTCCGTGCCACGGCCGAAGCACTCTCACGGCCGGCCACGACCTGTATATAAATACCACAATGTGTCGCTGCCCCAAGAAATCCTGAGGATATCTCTATCGCCCCCATTTCACACACTCAGAGCAAAACATTCATTTTCAGAGCCAGTCTCAAACATCACGCACATTCTTTCACAACACACCTTCTCCGATCGACTCGGACACACATACTACTCCAACATGATGCCTTCTTTCATCAACACATTCAGTTCTCTCATTTCCCTCATCCCTTACACCCTGGCTGGCGTAGTCCCCCGTCAACAGGCCGACGCCGTCGGAGAAACTCGGTCCGGTGCCATCACATATTACAATCCAGGTGGCGCAATTGGCTCGTGCGGACAAGCGCTCTCAGACAGCGAGGCTATTGTTGCCGTGTCCACCTCGCTTTACGATCAGTGTAAGACGATGCTCAACCCAGTATCGTCCGCGTGCTTGCTCATGTGGCTGACCCGATCACAGATACGATAGCCGGAAACCCCAACAACAATAGCCTTTGCGGAAAGAAAATCCAGGTGACCTCGGGTGGCAAGACAGCAACCGTCACCGTGAGGGATCGTTGCGGAGGATGTGGGTCCTGGGACTTGGACTTGTCGCCATCCTCATTCAATGCGATCGTTGCAGGAGGGGAGGGTGTGGGAAAAACTGCGGCGACTTGGCAATTCATTGACTGAGCTGTGCTCTCATGATTTGTAGAGTAGTTCGGCTTTTGAAGGTCCTTGATGTGGTATGACTGGAGCAAGCTGCTCTCTATGTGGTTGCATTCGCTTCGATGCGCATGCCAGACTGTATTGGCTAGGGGACCTTTCTGATTCTTTTCAATAAATATCACCAGTAACTGGTGCAACCCCTATAGCCTTTTATATGATACATACTAGATGGAGTTCGTCTCGTGTTTGGACAGTTTGTCCTGGATATGGGGTCTCTAAGTATTTTGACCTTGCTCCTGCAACTGCCCAGTATTGAGCCTGTATTACAAATTTCATCCACTGATAGCAAAATTGAACTTGCAACTTCATTCTGAGCTATATGCACTTGAGCAGGTCTCGTCAAGTGGCAATTAAAACTACTACGCCACCACAATTTATGCGCTTGACGTGAGGACTTGGAAGACAATATTTGACTGCGAGGCTGGCAACTTGAGGCTAGAATACCAGTCTACAGCTCTGTTGATGATTGGAAAGGTCTGTAGCGCAATACAGCTAGAAAGAACGAGGGAGCATTCCGTAATACAATGTCAATTTCGAAGCGATTGCAATTGATGCACGTGTATGCTTTGTCATCTAGGATTCCGTTCACGGCTCCAAGGGGTTGTGCCAACTCTTTTCATTATCCGCAACGATCATAAACATCTGGGCTCAAGCCATGGGCGACGCCTTCGCCCCGAATGTAAGGATCACTCAAAAGACCGACCATGGACGGGTGGTCTTCGGCTTTCAACACAAGCATGTGTTCGATGAGATGACGAAGTGCAGGGTCCATTTTCTTTTCACGTAAAGATGACGGATTCCAGAGATGATCACAGCTGGCGTCGCTTTCTACTTCAGTCATGGGAGGTCAGCATATTCGTTCGTCTTTAAAGTCAGGCTTGTGGACCCAATAAGAATAATTCGGTAAAGGAAGAAGCTTAAGGCTGTCTGTCCCGGGTGACGACATCTTAAAAAACACCACCGTGAGCCTAACTCTCCTTCCATCCACCCCATCTTTCTGTGCAGATTTAGGCAATGTGTATTCTACTCACCCAATTTAGGAACGAACTTGTGTCAGTTGTCTGGAGCTGGCCCAGCGAGCTCTACCATGCGCACTAGGTGACCTTCGAGGTTTGGTGTGCAAGGGAACAGACCACCGCGTGTTTGGAGTCTGAAGAACTGGGCGCATCGACACGAGTTAGTACCTTCACAAAGAACTCTCGACCGAGATACCCACACCCAGTCTTGAAGGTTGGACTTAGCAAACATGCGAGAGCCCACACGTCTGCTTCTCGGCTCCATTCGCAGCCAATTTGCCCTTTGATAGCTCGTAAATGGAAACCTCGGGAGGTCTAAACATGCGGGGGATGGCTCCTAGTAGCCGTGGCTTGTCAGTCCAATATGCTAAACACGTTATGTAGCGCACGAGTTATTATTAGAAAGCACTTGTCTGAGGCGGTTTTGGTAATCATGTCGCAAAACTTACAACGACCGAAGTCAAAGATCTTGACCTCAAAGCTTGATTGGCTCGCGAATGCCTTCATCTTCAGAAGAAGTCGAGCAAAGATGTGCTGCCTAACCGGTATCGAGGGAATGTGTCAATAGGAAATGAGGGCTTGACCGGAATCACTACATAAAGCTCGAGTTCACGTCCTACGTCTAAAAGCTCTTCCTCCGTGAAGTGGTTAATTTGAGGCACTGCAATTCTGATGTTCCAAGGCGTTGAGTCTGCAAACGGGTCAACTTCTATACCAAACTTTGAAGACATCCCAAATAAGTATCGGCTGACCTCCATGTGATATGCCCTGCTCGTGAAGATAGGCAAAGCCTCGGACAATTTGACCAAGAACAGAGCTTGGAGTGTACAAGATCTCCCACTTGCACCAAGTCTAGCCAAAGAGACAATGACTTCGGTCACAAGGCAGTCGTGGTAGCCATTGGGACCCCGGATCACAAAAGCGTCGTGCAAGCGAATGACGTTCTCCAAGCCTGAGTTAGGATTGTCCTTTACATATTGAACAACCGCTGCTTCTGTGCTCGGCTGCATATCATTGGACCCTTGACAAATCTTTATACTAACGAAGCGTCTGATCACATGTTAGTCATCCACACTTCAATACTTGGGGTACTGCAGGGCGTGTCCGACTTTCTCTCAAGGTCAAAGGCAAGCCAAATAAGTGAGAATGCCCCAAACCCCGATTTTGAGCTGAATGCGATATCTGGGCGTCTTGTCCGGCTGACTCGCGCATGTCGACGGCTTTGGGAGGATGTCGCCAAGTAACACCGGGTGTAACCCATTATGTCTGTAGTTATGGACGTCCTCGAAAGTCTCCTCGCGTCCAGCGTAGGGAAAGAAATCGTCAGTGTGGTAATCGTGATCAGGCATTCTAGTTATGGGTGGAAGGGCCGCGACAGATTGAGCATAAATGAGATCAGGGTTGACGGTTGTGGTGATGAAAGTGTGATTTAGTTGGGTGCGGCGAGGCTCGACTCTTGATTTTACAAAACGACCATATGAACGGGTCAAGGACAAGTGTCAAAGTATTTTGGGTTACAGCCTGCGGTTGCAGAGATGCAAAGGATATTAGGATAAGCGTTCTGGAGAAGTCCCAGCAGTGTCCACTGCCAATACCCATATAAATACCTAGTAGTCAAGCCACAGGTCATAGCATTGTAAATTGCTGTCATTTCTGTTCAAAAGTCCCTAGGTAGGTGCCAGCCAACAGTCCTCTACCTAACTCAGAGGCATCAGGAAGACATTTCGTAACAATACCCGTAACTTTGAAGGACCAAGGTGAGGCTCAGAGCACGCAGTTGTCGTCTCCTAATTCAACTAAGCCAGCGAACTCATCAAGATCATCAAGCTCACACGCAGGACCGAGCAGCTCTTCCACATTCTCGAGCAGCTATGGCAAGCCAGCTGGTCACCTGCAACACAGCCGAGCACCTTACTTCTTCTCCAAAACTCAAAATATGTATTAGTACACTGGAGCTGACAGAAAGAACCACCGCTACAGACCTTGATTGCAGGGCACACATTCAATAGTGATGTGGAATCTAAGGCACCCGGGCCGTTTACCTTTGATATTCCACATTACTGTAACAACCACCATATATATCACAATTTCGGTCTAGCTTGACTGTCTCCCAGGTTCATTGGATTAATTTTGGAATTTGATATTGCTGCAGGCAGCATACACTACAGTTATTTAGCTTTCATTTAGTATGGTGTACCTCACAGGTCACAGCTCAGTTCTGTCATTACTATATATGCACTTACTATATTTGAAGAGACCCTAGCCATACTCGAGTACTTGTGCTTAGATACCATCAGCCGTGCTTTGGCAGTCTTGTTTTGTTCCGGCTCTATGCCAAGATGGGGATGAGACTGTCATGAGGTATTCCGTTTGCGAGTGTAAGAAGTTTATCCCGTAATTAGTTGGTCATTCGGTAACAAGGCTCGACAGAAGCATTTGTCGCTCGCAGGTGGGCCTCGGCATCGATTCTATTATGGGCTCGGAAAAGTGCTGTCTGTATGATAGTAAGTTCGGAAGGCGTTCGTGGCAGGGAACAAGGGACATCGTCACCATCCCCTGTAATCGGCAAGTAAAAAACCTTGTTCTTGGCACGAGGGTCTATCACGGACCATTTCTTGGCAATACAGTCCTACCAAAATGCAAATTTTATTTATTGATAGAATATTTATATTATAGTTTTAATTAAATTGAGTATATATTACAATCATGAGATGAGTTTTTATTATTATTAAAGTTATAGTTATATTATAGTTATCTTAGAATTAGTATACCCGTAAACGTTAAACTTTTAAAGGCAGAACTTCAAATTACAAGTTAATATAATAGTAATAATAAGAATATAATTATAATATTTCTTAATATTAATAATAAACTTAATATTATTAATAAATTTAGTATTAATAATAGATTTAATATTAATAATTAATTTAATATTAATAATAAACTATAAATTTAAATAATTAATGACTTATCTATTTATAATTGCTAACGAATGGCGATTTTATTGATATGAGGAAATTGGTTTCTTTTTTCAACGAAAGGCTGGCTAAGAGGTGGTCCGTGACAGATCCTTGTGCCAAGAATAAAGGGGTTCACTTGCCGGTTACAGCCACCAGAAATGCGGTACAAAATAGGTTCACTGGAAGGTTTCACCGTCAACATGCAACATATCTTCCGCACAGGAGAAAGACCGTGAGCCCAAATCCGGCTGCACGAAACAAAAGCTTGCTGCGCACTGATAAACAGCAGCAGCTCGACATGACTGCTAGCGGCTCATCATCTTCTCAAAGTGCGCACATACTCAAACATGAACGGCAACTCCAGCTTCCTCAAATCGTGACATGGTCCGGTACATTGCCTTCACCGACGTGCCTACATGCCGTCCAGCGGTGTGAGCCGCATTGGTGGTGCCTCTATCTCTAAGTCGTGAGCCACGGTCACTGGAATTACCTGCAGACGTCACAATCTCTACCAAACGTCAATATTCACAAAATCTTCACCCTCCATATTTTTGACAACTTTGGTAGCTTACCCGACCGTAGCCGCATAGGATCAGAACTCGAAAGTAATTCTCACGGTCTGATGTCTGTAACCGGGTGCAGCTAGAACAAACTTCCCTCGACGACCGCAGAAGCTCAGATGAACCATCCGCTCGGTCCCTTACTGATGGTGTCTGGGCAACGAAACTGTCGCAACGTGGACCGCACTCGCTATCGTCAGTCCAAAAACCTTTTTGGAATGTTTCTATGAACCAATAGAAACAGGCGCTGCCGTGCCCAACAACACTGATCAAACACCAAGTGAAAGTTTCCATAAACATATCGCGATTAGATTCGAAAAGCGCCGTCGCATGCATACATACACAGACCGCCCAGCCTACGGATTCAAACACCAAGCATTTTTCACTTTTTACCACAAACTCATTTCCCTGCCGCTTCTCATGCAGGCACGATGGGACCTGCCAATCCTAAACTCGACGCAGTGTGGCTTTTCGTGATGAAGCATGCTGCATGCATAAGGCTGATATAGACCGCCACACTACCCGCCCACATCTTAGGTTTCCTAGTTTCCTAAAGTTGACGACACCGACTCAGGTGAAAACGGCAATGCTACCCAAATAGCAATAAGCCTCGGTGTCATCGGTGTCACAGAGGCAGTGTTTGGGGTAGCACTGGACGAGAATTGCGCTGCGCACGAGCGTGCCTCGCGATAAGGCATTGAGACGTTGCTGATCTCCAACTTAGCTCGTGTTGATAGGCAATCAGTTCCTTGCCTCCCGTATACCGAGTACCAGGGACAGGAGGACTTGAAGAAGGCGGTGGGCGGGACCTCGTTCCCAGAGTGCAGCCCTGGAGACAGCAGGATGCCTCCTCACTTACTGGCCTTTCTTGCTGCCATCACAGCCTCTCCGTACGGAAGTGAACGAAAGATGCCTCGCTCATTGGCGAACTTCAGCGAGTATGTGTGCACGAACCAACATTCTCGCGAGGACTAATTGCTGATATGCTTCGCCAGGGAGTTCGATAGGAGCCTCAAGACAGAAAGCCGGATAAGCTATGGTGTGGGAATGGCAACGATAGCTCTCCGACTGTGAGTGAATGGGGCCGGAACGCGACGGAGCAGAACGAGGCTTACCATGTACGCAACGAGTAGCTACGCCAGAGTACGGAAATTGGGGCTCGCCAACCTCCAGGCAGAAGACTTCCTCATGATCCTGGCGGCAGCCCTCTACACAGTCCTCATAATGACACGTAGGGCGTCCCCGTCTCCCCAGCCTAACCACAAGGCAGAACGATGTCCTAACACGCAGCAGTAATCCAGATCTCTGGGGGCGGCGGCTCCAACCTCTACCCCCCGGGCCTCGAGACCACCTTCACACCCGCCGACATCGCGGCCCGCATTCACGGCTCCAAACTCGTCATCGTCTCCGAGCAAGCAATGCTCAACGTGAGCTACACGCTAAAAGCCAGTATGCTCCTGATGTACGCGCGCCTAACCCTCGGCCTCAACACAGCACGCTCCCAGGTCCGCATCGTCGCCGTCTACGTGGCACTCGGCTACTTCGTGACGCAGCTCGCCTACTTCACAGCGTGCCGGCCCTTTTCCGGCTACTGGGCCGTGCCGCCGCCAGACCCGCAGTGCACAACGCTCGAGCACTACGCGCTGGTGCAGGGCGCGGCGAACATCTCGGCCGAGGTGCTGATGCTGGGGATCCCGATTCCGCTGGTCGTGCGCATGCGGCTGCCGTGGCGGCAAAAGATTGTGTTGTTTATCATCTTCTCGCTGGGGGTGTTCGTGGTAGTCGCTGCGCTGCTGACTAAGGTGTTCAACTTGACGGATATGTATTCGCCTACATATATGCTCTGGTATGTGCGCGAGGCCAGCGTCGCGGTGTATGTGAGCAATCTGCCTATGATCTGGCCGCTGCTGCGCGAGTGGTTCCCGGCGCTGCGGCATCTCACGCCTGGCTTCGTGCGCTCGCGCTACACGGTTCCCCGTGGCAAACGATACGACAGAGGGGATCAAACGATGACTCGTACGAGCTATAGGTTGACGAAGCAGGGGCCTACAGCATATAGCAGCATGAGAGCGACGTCTGCGACGTCTGGAGGAAAGAGGGTATACTCGTTGCCGCCATTTGACGACATTGAGCTGGCAATAGCGCAGCACGGCTTGGGCCGGCACGATCGGGAGGAGAGCACGAGCGACAAGATGAGTTCCACGGCTGATGGATCTGAAATTGCAAGAGCTGGAAATGAAGAGAAAGAACCGCCAGACTTGCCGTTGGCAGGGCCACGGAGTCTGGCAAGAGCGTTGAGCAAGCCAAAGGCGATATATGAGCCTGATCCACGCTGTAGACTCATGCAGCTCGAGCTACAAGCGAGGCGGGACGTGAACAGAGGGATCAACGTGCAAACTGAAGTGGCAGTTCGGGTGGAGGCGGCGAGTTTTAATATGAGAAGAGGGCAGAACCAAACGATGTAGTAGTTATGAGAGTTCAGCACAGTATTGTGACGTCCTGACACCCTAGCAACAAGAATTCGATTGGGAAATGAAACTTCTTCTGGTCTGCATTCCGTGGCATTTGAATTATGAAAGCCATCGGTCAAGGCCGACAAAGTGTTAGTGACATTGTCGACTGACGATAGAACGACGAACTTCTCTATAGGTTAACGCCAATGAGCCCCATAAATTCTGCAAAGGGTGTTCACTGCTCCGGCGAGTACAAGTGTGGTTGAGGTGATGTTTCAACGCTGTGACTGACGGTTCCAAGTCCCTTTACCCTTCCTGTTTGGACTCCGTGTTGTGCCCTTCAGGAGAAGGATTCTAAGCTCGGTAGGTTCCGAGATGGTTCTCATCTGGAGGTTCAGATGGAAGCTATCTGCGCAAGGAGAAGACCACATGGCTACCATAGAAATTTTAGTTTGGGCGGACAAAAAGCAAATACACAACATTGCTGCCAGCCAGTCCGCCAGTCTTCATATCGACGCCTCAAAGCCAGTGCGATCATCCGTACTGCCTGAGGGCCCTCACAATACATGGCTCGGAGGATGCCGCGAGGGTCAAGTCAAACCTCAGGCAGAGAGACAAGACCCTCCGCAGGCTCGTAGTATCTCAAGCGTGATGGACGAAAGTGTCCCACTGAATAGTACCATGGGCCTAGAGGTCCTGTGTCGTCTGGCCACCTACAACAAACGGCGAACAGGACCGGCAGACATGATCGCACCAGACCGAACGGCGCATGTAGTCATCGACAAGGGCTCTCGGTTGAACTCCGTAATCGACGAGTGGAGTCCGACTTTGCACGGCTGAGCCGGCTGAATCGCGGGGCCCCGGACTCCGAGAAGTGCTGCTAGATCCACTCTGCACAAATAGCACAAATGCTCGCTCTCGGCACATTTAGTCTTCACTTGAAGAGCTGTTCGTTGTGACGAGGTGATGCGGGTGACACAAGCGTCAGCACAAACAGCCGGTTCGAGAAAAGTGGGCCTCGAAGGAAGACTTGCTCCCTTGGAGTGTCCCAGCGCTTGAAAAGGACCAGACTGCAGCAGCGGCAAGCGTGACGCCGTTCCGAGTCGGGCAGTCATTGCTCGCCGGCGGTCGCAGAGCCTGGGAGCGGCTTTGGCAATCACCTGCGCGGCTGTAGTATGCTTGATCAGGGTTTTTGTATAATATCTTTCTTCAGTAGCAACAAAAGCGGATGCTGTCAAACTCTCACCGGTTGGCTGCACGTCTCTTCTGCGCGTCCTAGGCAGGTCGAGGCTTATATTGAAGAAGCGAGTCCTCGATACTAGAGGGCAACAGCGGACACGGCGTGCCAAGACCGGGTACGGCATGCGTGGACCCAGGGCCCGCGAGTTTCACAATGACGTATTTTGTGATCGTGGAGCCTTTCCCGGAGTTACACCACGGCCTAGACCGGCGCGGTGAAGCCTGACGACTCGCAAGCAGGTGGTAGACAGGCGCTGGCCGTGCTGTGGGACGTCGGTGTTCCCTGCGACTCAAAACCCCCCAAACCCTCCTCGTTGATGACATCGTTCTCCTGATCATGCCTAACCAAGTTGGTCATCGACGAGTTGCCTTTGTCATCGGAATGTTTTGAGTGGAGAATGAGTCAGGTGGTTGAGGATGAAAGGAGGCACCTCGATCGGGTGGCCGGCGGTGAGCAGCAAACAAACAAAGCAACGAGCAGCTGACTCACAGAGATTCGTAACGGAAGCTCGCGTCCAAGTATTAGTCGGGCGTCGATGGTGGCTGGAAGGTAGGGATGCCGGGCAATGGCAGAAGATGGCAGAATGGGTCCCGAGCACATGGACAACTTCCGCAACACGGGCGGTGACCGCCGAGGGAGGATCGGCAAACTCGGGACGGAGATTTACAGTGATCTACCACGATTCGTCGAGGGTGAAGCCATGGGTGTTCCATTCCAAGATTCCGGAAAGGCAGAGGGGGGCTCGAAGTACCAGGTCAACGGGTCAGCTGGTGTGGTATCGGGTGTACTGTCTGACTGTATAACCTTTCGCAACTGTGTTGGTGATTGCTGCATGAACAGGTGAGCATGTTGGCTTGCGAGGGTGCTCCAAGCTGCTCTGATGTTTCCTGGATCGCTAGACCATACGGGACTCTCTGACTCTGTGTAAGCTCACCAGGGGGCACAAAGGGTGTCCGGATACATGATCCGCCATCAACGAGACACAGCATGAGGTACGCACGTGCAGTATGTCGTTCGGTGACAACGCTGGCGGCGTCGAATCTCGAGCCGCGGACCTTGGATGTGGTGATCTGGAGTGTTCCAGGCAGCATCCGCGAGCCACAGCACACTTCGCTGTGGCTGCTGTGCGTACGTGCGTGCTGTGGACTGGGGACTGGGGACCATGGTTGATGATGCGTGGTCTGCCGCAACTGTCAACCAAATCCAATCGGTTTCATCTTTGACTTGGAGAACCGCACTCAGCAGTTTCCCAAGTGCTCACAGCCCGCCCAGCCCGCAGCCTACAGCAATCTTGGAAGCAGCAAGATGCAGACCGGCAGCGCGCTAGTGAGGTTGTCGGTGAAGTTGTGAGCCATTCGGGCACAGCAGGGCGTCGCCTCACTTCTTTGCGAGGTCGACAGCCAATCAGCCTGGAAGTGCAGCTTGAGTGTGATGTGCCCGCGCGGACAGGGGAGGGGTGCCTTTTGGATTTGCAGCGTGTGGGAGTGGGCCAAGGTAGGATGGGGGGGGGGGCGGCCCTGATCTTGACAAATGTGGCCTGATAGACCTATTGCCTCGAGTGCTGGGAAAATTTCCGTCTTACTGTGGTACTATGGTAGGTCGAGACGTTGTGGAGCTCATTTCAGCATAATTCAGGCACGCATTGACGAGGAGCGCGTTGATGAGTTGATTTATGTGGGAGATCCCAAAGAGGCAGAAAAGACGTTGGAAACAAGACAGGAACAACCTCGGGGATTGGGGGATTGGACGAGATGAAGATGAAATGCAGGCGGACTATCTTTGGAACCACCCGTGGAAGGAAGTCCAGGCACCGCTACCGCGCCGCTACCGCACCTTCCCAGTGAGTTATGTAAGCGATCCACGATCGTGATTTCCCAATGTAGTCCAATGTTTCTCTCCGCCCGCGCCCGACTTGGGTGCATCCAGGTTCCCTGCAGTCAGCACAGGCCAGCAAATCAACCAAAAGCACTTTGTAACTTGCGCTTCTGCACCCCGCCATCGATCCGGCATCCAATGGCCCGATGGCAGAGTTAGAAGTCCTCATTTCCAGGTGCAACTAATCCACTTTTCGCATTCTGCAGTCACCATCTGATTCATGTCTGCTCCCTACCCGTATTCTGCGCTTGCCAACGCATACAACACCCACACCCACACCCACACCCACACCCCCCACACTCGCTGCAGGCTGCTGCTAGCTTGCAATGTGCACACCCTAGCCCGACCCAAACATGTCAACTCCACTTGCTTCGATGACTTCGATGTCGAAAATCTCCGTCGGCTCTCCCCCATGCCAAACCAGCTGCTCGCTCTATGCTCTATGCTCTACTTTCTCTGGGGCGCGAGAAATGGGACCATTGCCCAACATGCGCCCAGGCACCGGCACAACTGACGCAAATGGTGAGGACCTGAAGCGCAGCCCTGCGGCCAGACCAGCGCTACTCGTACGATGCCGCAATCTTCCAATCCCCAAAGGCCAGCGGGCTGCAAGTTGAAAATTCGTGTTGGGCTCCATCAGGCTGTGTCCCTCGCATGCGCTGTTCGCAAACGGAATGGTCTGCACGTGCGGCTTGTTACATCGTCCATAAGAGAGTGTTGCCAAACCGCAATGTTTGGAGCTGGGCGCCACGCTAGAGCCCCCCCCCCGGGCAAGCAGCTTCTAAATTCAGACCAATGCTAGACCTGTCAGACGGCAGACTTGCGGCAGTCTCGCAGCGCCGCTTCACGCACTTCGGGCCTAGGCGCGCGCCGTTCAAGCGTTGTTGTTGGAGACGCTCTTGTATCACGCTACTGTCTACAGAGATTGAACACCACGCAAGCCGTCTGTCTTCGCCAGCGATCGCATGGGAGTCCGGCTGACCAGTGATCCCGTCAGGATGGTCGAGGGCAAAAGTGCCCGAGGGGAGTGTGAAGTTGTTTGTGGCGTCCACGTTGTGCTTTTGTCCGAAACAGGACGAATCAATCGCCATACATCGAGAAGGGCTTGTCTCGCCCGGCCTGTACACTGTCATCATGAGTGACGTGTCTTGTAGGCAAAGTTGCAGGTATCTCGAACCTGGAATACTTCAGTGAGGATTTCTTCTGGGTGATGTTGAACATCGCAATCAGGCCATTCCCACCATAGATAGCCCTGTGCATTGGTGCATTTGTGGTAGCGCTCAGGCTCTGGACAAATACCTCGGAATAGCTGCGCTTACCAGACCAATGGCCCTGCTATGGCGGATCCACGCCCCAGCTGGGGGGTCCCCAGGCTTTGACACACACCCTACAACGCACGCGCGCTGTACAAGTCCCAAACTGTCGTCATTATCAAGCACACCCACACCCACCCTGCAAGGATTGCCTGTGCCACGCATGGTGGGCAGGGATACACAGTAATGGGCATGAGTCTTGGCGAAGGTTAATTGAATGAGGAAAAAGCCCGCGCAATCTGGAGTACTGGGACTGGTGGACTGGTACGACGTCCATCCGATTTCCGATGGTTCTTTGAGATGGCAGTCCTTCTCAATCCTTCTCAGTCCTTCTCAGTCCTTCTCAGTCCTTCTTCAAATAACAAGCCCAACCTTCCCACCTACATTCTCGACAGCCTCGTCTTCGAACGACTCGTCTGTTTGCTCTGAACTTTGTCTCGACCATCACAAAGCCGATCCAACGTCCACCCCTCTCCACACTACCCGACAGGCGAATGAGCATCACAGTGAGGCCACTCCAGCAGCACTGATCCCAGCTCCTGCCCAATCTGTAAGGCTGCCGTCACAGCACGCTCGCCCACTCACTGCTCGCCGCGCCTACCCTATTGTGTCGCCTCACTCTTCCACCACCACCCGACACTATACACACAACGGCTACCAGGACCAACGGCATCGCCTCCACCTCAGCAGTATTATGAGTTCCGATTATAACGGCTCGAGTCTCGAGCTGCAACAACAACAACTTGAAGCCGCCTTGGCCCAACACGAGGCCCAAGTGAACCAAACACGGGCCCGCCTCGCACAGCTCAAGCAGTCGACAGCACGCTCCAATGCGTCCGGAGTCCCGTCCGTGAACACCGCCTTCCAACTCTCAGGCTCGCCCACGACTTCTCACGATGGCCAGCCAGTCCATTCCCAAGGGTCCTCAATGGCCTTTGGGGACCTGGCCCAACCTGCTTTGGTAAGACAGCTCTCCCGAGCTCCTCCTTCACGGGCGCTAACCCCGATTAGTGCCAATCAGGCTCCTTCACCGCGCCCACTATGCAACGCGTCAGAACTTGCCAGCCCGGCTTGCAGCACTCTGTGTCTGGGCCGGGTACCAAGATGGCACGCTCAAAGTCCAGCTATGCAACCTCAAACCCCTTCACTGCTGGGCGGGGCTCGGTGAGGCCTGTGCCTGTGCCTGTCCCTGCCCCTCAAGGCGCATTGCCGATGAATGATATGGCCAGCCGGGCAGAGCAATATCCACCATCCAGCTCCAGCATGTTCGCACAACCCATCGACAGTTACATGGGCATTCCGGATCATCACCATGGGAGAGTGCTGGATCCAGTCATGGAACATGGTCACATGGGCACCTTCGAAGATCCGGGCGTATTCTTGCAACGGATGGACGTGGGAATGAACATTCCTCGCAACTCGCCCATCTGCCCGATCTACGAACATGAATCATATCAGCCTTTCACTTCGCAGGATCTGCCCTCGTCTCAATGCGGATCCTTGTCTTCGGGTCCTACCATCAGCGATGCAAGCATGACACGATCCAACAGCAACATCAATCAATCCACGCCGAGTCTCCAGATGATGAGATTTGACTCGCAGTCAGCCTTTAGCGATAACATCTCGAGCCCCGATTTCGGCTACAGTTCCGATCAACCGTCTCCTCCAAGCAAGAAGCGAAGCGCTCCCGACGACGATCTGCTCGGCATGTCTTCGATGTCGCCTACTGTCCCGTTTCCCAACTACGCAGCGGTTCCCATGGGTCGGTCAACCTCCATCGATAGTCGGCTATCTTCTGGTCGTTCACAACCTATGTCTCGCGCATCTACAAATCTGCAGAGACACAGGTCCTTGCACAGCAGACCAATGCAACGTGCCGAGAGCCAAATGTCGAGGCAGTCTTTCAATGGTGCAGTACAAGCTGCTGCGACTCAGCGTGACGAGGCACTGATGCGTACCATTTCCAATGGCAGCGACAACTCGATCCAGGCACAACAAGCCGCGATGCTGCAGAGCGAGCCTATGGCCCGCACCGCCTCTGCTAGCAGTGCCAAGTCTACCCAATCTCAGCGTGAAAGAGGCAAGGAAGCTCTCAAGAGGCACAACACTCACGCCGAGATGCAGCCCTTGGCGCCTAAGCCAAAGATCGAACCAGACAGCCCAGCATCGGCGAATGCCGACGCGAAGGCTGGAGTTGATGGCAAGGTCGCAATGCCCAGGAGCTCTGGGTATCAGAGACCCAAGCGACCAAAGATCTCTTGTGATTTGTGCGATGAGCATCCGGATGGCTTCCGTGGGGAGCACGAGCTGCGCCGCCACAAGGATCTGAAGCACAGCAAGGACAACAAAAGGTTCGTATGCCGGACTCCTGCTCAGCTCGGCCTAGGATCCGAATTCCAGCCCATCACACCACTCGAGAAGTGCAAGCACTGCATGAACAACAAAGAATACGGGCAGTACTACAACGCCGCAGCGCACCTCCGGCGCGCGCATTTCAAGGAGAAGCCTCCGCGCCAGAGCCGTGCGAAGAACGGCACGGCAAATGCGAACGACGAGCCTCGCCAGAAGCGGGGCGGCATGGGCGGTGGCGACTATCCTCCCATGGGTGAGCTAAAGGCCAAATGGATGGAGGAGATCAAGTCTACGAAACCAAACAATGACAGCGCCACCATCTCCGACGACGACGGACAGCAAGACATGGAGACGTACGATCAGTCGATGCCTCCGTACCTGGATGCGCGCGACGATTTTGACGACATCGCGACCTCTTACGTGGGCAGCAACACCAACCTTCAGGTCCAAAACAAGGACGTGTATACCGACAGCTTCAACGACCTGAACTACACCACTTCGTCGCTGGAAGCGAACTATGACCCGAGTCGCATGATGACAGCTACCGGTTCTGCAAGCTTTGATTTCAACTCGCCCATCAACCCAGCCCACGCCTACTATCCTCCCGATTTATCCTCTATCGATCAGAGCTTCAACAACCAACTTCAAAGCCCCAATCACTCCACATCGACGGCAACCATGACACCGTTCAACAGCTACCCTCAGCTTGACGCTCAGTACGCGCAACAGAAGGTCAACCAGCCTATGATGGGCCAGTTGTCTCAGCCAGACCAATTCGAGGAGATGGACTTCAGTCTTGTCATGGGCGCCCAGTATGAGGATGCTTCTCTTCACCTGAACTGAGCACTCGTCTTTACTTATTCACGATTTTTCATCATGACACAAACGGAGGCGCGAAAAAGTACAAACATGCATCATGCTCTGTTCCATTCCAATTGACCACTTCAATGGAGGCATCTGGTCGTTTGCCGTACCTGCCTTCGTTCGATTGGTGGTCGATCATTTCACTTCGTCTGCGTGGCCTAAGAAGCCTTCTCATTAATGCTTTCTTTTCACGTCACGTTTTACTATATTCTTTTCATACTGCTTCTTCAGTGTCGAATGCACGTATTGCTCTTCTACATTGGAGCTGTCTGCGCGACACGCTCGCTGCCTTTGGCATGTACGGCTGAGGGTGGCTCAGGACGAGGACACACGGTCATGGGCACTCGCTCATCCCGTCTTGCCATGTGTACACTGTACACAATGTACAACATGTACTGCACGCAAAGTGCTCGTTGACGCCGAGCTGGGGTGGAGCGCAATCTCCACACCCACTCACTCCACGCTTTGCGTGGCAAGGGGTGGACAGGGTTTTTTTTTTTTTTTTTTTGCTTTGCACATATGATCACTCTTGGTTCATCATCACGGCGTTCGAACATGCATAGAGCGAAACGCATAGAAAGTGGCTGGGAAGCCGTTGGCGGATGTCGCATCAGCAACTGATGGGGCATCGCAACAGAGCAACGGGTACGGGCATTCCGCATCGCATATCAGCATGGGTTTTGGATTTATGGGAAGGGCGTTATTCTGCATTTAATGAAGTTTTCCGATATACACGTTTGGGAACAGCGGATGTTTTTGGGGATATATACATGATACCTGGAGAGCGAGCAGTGAGCAGCTCTTGGATTGAAAAGATACCCGGTCCATAGGACAAAATGAATCGAAGCTAGCCCTGGGTGAGATGCCTCGCGCATCTTTGCCTGGGGCTATTTGAACTTTACAGGTCTTTCAATTATGAGTGCTGGTGATACTGTGCAAGACTCTGTGCTGTCTCCTACTTTGTGACAGGATCGTGGACTGAACCTGGAAGGTGCCTCCTCTGGCACATTGTCGCTAGACAAGCCACATCATCGAATGTGCAGGATGGAAAGAGCAGGTTAGGAATTGAGGTGAGTCAAGTGCTCTGATAATCAGCCTTGTGTGTGTCAGTACTGAATCTACGGAAATGATAGTTGATTGATCACAAAGGAAACTGCACAGACAAAGCAGCCGACTAAATAAAAGGTCATGAGCCCAAAGCTGACTGCTTTCCCTCCAAGCACAGGTGCCGCCCTTGTTTCTTGTCCTGGAGTGCGTTGGTACTTTTATTCTTCCTCATTCCGTATCACAGCTCACCAGGCAAGGCCAGGAAAGGCCAGGAAAGAAAACGCTTCTGCCAGCCGCGATGCAGGTGTGGGACGCCAAAGCCTCCGCGCTGCGGCAAATCGACGACTTCGAAGACGACTGGCGCGCCCCCGCCGCGCGAGTAGCCCACACAGAGCAGCGCCTCAACGGCGCCCAGCAGCACACCGTAACCCTGAACAGCAGCCGCGGAGCCCGTCTCTACACACAAGAAGACGCTAAGGTGGTGAGTACACCGAATCAAAACAGTGCGCAAAGTTCCTGGGCATAAATGACGACGCATACTGTTGGCAGAGCTTCAAGATGTTATCGCACAACATCAAGCGCTGGATCTCGAACCACATCCCGGCTCTGACCAGCGGCACGGTCGAAGGGCGCGCCGGCGCGGCTGAGGGATAGCCCGGGGGTCCGGAGCGCGGAGTTTAGGGCGGCCGAGCAGGTTCCCGCCGACGGATCGATTTGTTGTGGTGGGTATGATGTTGGATTTTGTGGGAGACCAGGTTGTTGACTATGCCGAGGACTTGCATGACTCTGCAGACATGCAGCGCGAGATGCAGGTTGTCCTGCGCCTTGCGGAGATGATGGCGGATACTAGGTGTAAGTCCAATTTGCACGCAGCCGGATGTGGGATGGGACGTTGAATAGGGAGCGAAGCCGACAGCTTATTTCGCAAGCTTTGAGGGGTTCTCGTGGCTGGGCTGTACAGGGCATGGCGACGCTGCTGAACAAACCCCCCGTGCTGAAGCGCTTCGCGAGGCCTTCACGACGCGCATCAATGATAAGTTGCGCAGTGGCTGCAACTCTACCAGTCCACACCGGCGATCGTCGCCCCCGTGATGCAGGTCGCTGTGCTCGCCAACCTATCGCTCGCCTACCTTGTACATCCCCCTTCCCCTTTCCCTCCCTCCAACTGCGAGGAATCGTGGTGGTATTATCTCCTCGCCGGGCTGTTGAGCGGCGCGATCCTGCCGCCGACGTTTGCGTGGTTCGAGCCGGGGATTAATGGCGCGCTGACGTGGAAGGTGGAGATGGTGCTCAAGAGTGATGAGGAGGATGGGAATGGGGGAGGAAAGGGGTATAGGAGGATGCCGCCGGGAGGGGGGGGTGGTGGCCACCTGATGCCCCGAGGCATTCGACGACGGAGGGCGCGCGGAGGTGGGCGGAGGGGACGGAGTTGTGGGTGCTGGCGAGGGAGTGGGGGCGAAGGAACCAGGTGCGGTAGGTTATTGCTGGTGTTTCGGCTTTGCTGAGTGGTTGGGCTACTTTTGGCGGTCGAGGTCTGAATCGGGGAGGTCTGGCATGGATGGAGCTGAACGAGGCGTTGGAAACGATCATGTGCGTTTTCAAAACGTTTCGTCAGCGCTGGGTGCAAAGACTGCGGCTCTGGGAAACTCAGCGACATCGCGGGCCTGAACATACGATGCTGGGACCGAGGGAGACTATGCTTCAAAGTTGTGTTTTTATATGCCCATGCTGCACAACTGGGGCAAGGTATCTAAAATGCTGAAACCAAGCGCAGCGATCCACCCAAGCACTCGCTCGACCATTATTGTATACCCAATTCGAATTCAAAACACACACTTGAGTGCGCCAGTATGCAAGCCCAGTACTCTCATAGGCTATATGTAGCCCATCGCTTTTATTCCGCATGAAAATAGACTCACGGCTCACCTGGATTCTCGTCGGACAAGACCCTCCAAAGTTTCCGGGGCAGTGTCCGTCGAGAAACACGGCCCTTTGAGCAACACATTATATGGCGCGCCGTCCACCAGCCCTAAACCGGTGCCCGACGCACTTATCGCAGAGTTTACGCCGAAGGCTAATGTATTCCTCGCTTCGGACCTCGGCTCGAAATCCGGACTTGCGAGCGGCGTATCAGTCGAGCTGGAACGGCTTTCATCCACATCTTGACCAAATGTTCCCGCGGGGCTCAGCTCCACACCGTTGAGTGCGGGCGTGTTCTTGACCGTTCGCGTGCCAGGACTCTCGGGCTCCTCCTCATGGTGGGATGTCGCCGCAGGACTCAATTCCGCTCCGTCAAGCGCAGGCGTATTTTTGACCGTCGGCATACCAGGGCTCTCCGGCTCCTCCTCGTGCACAGGCAGACACGCAGAGCCCTGCGGTATGGGCGGTGGGGAGGAAAGCGGCTGGGGAGGGAAGCCGTCGACAGATGGGCTGTCTTGCGATAGCATGTAAGCCATGCCGAGTTGCGACTGCGGCCTCTGGATCTCCCACGGCATCGGACTCAGCTGCGACTGCCTTTGAGCCTCCCATGCCATGGGACTCAGTTGCGATTGCGGCCGTTGCATATCCCACGGCATGGGGCTCAGGGACTCGAAGCGCTCCGCATGCATCGCCGGACGTTCCGACCGCGGGCTGCCGTCGCGCGACGAGTTGAGCGAGATCTGACTGCCGCCAAACGTCTTGTTGCGCAGCTGGGCGAGGCTGCCGTGCGTGTACTCGAAGTCGTCCCCACCACCGCCCATGTGCGCCAGACCAGGGCTCAGGACACCGCGGAAGTCACCCAAAGCGGCGCTGGGGAGGCCCATGGACATCATCGAGTTGCGGTTCGACCACTGAACTGGCTCGGACATCTCGGTGATGGGAGTGAGGTTCGGCTCGCGGAGCACACGGCCGCTGAGACTGCGACCGACTGCGCCGGAGGGGCCGAAGTAGCCGCCGAAGACACTGTTGCTGGTGGGTGGCTCGTTCTCGGAGATTGAGGGGCCGCTGGGGCGTGCTGGAGGTGGCGCCGAATAGAAGCCAAATTCGGTTCCGTAGAAACCTTCATCGTCGTATGCTAGTGCTTCAGCATTGGCTTCAGCGATAAAGTCGTCGTCGAAGTAATCGTCGTCATCGAAGCTGGCATCGTCGTTAAAAGAAAAAGGCTCGTCATCGTAGTCGTCGGCTTGGCTGGCTTCGAGACCTCTCAAGCCGGCAGTACTTGGCTGTGAGCCAGTTGTGGGCGATGTGATGATGGTAACGTCGTAATCACGAGGTGGCGCGGTCTCCTGGAAATGCACTTTAGTCTGCGTCTGGGCCTCCACTTCACTCTCATTTGCTTGGGCAAGAGGCTCCTCTTCCTCTTCACCTTCGGCTTTGGCATCGCCTCCATCCTCGGTGTCCCATCGAGAAGTCCACCCGGACGCAGCAGCTTTCTGAACACCTTCCAATAGAGCCATCTGATATGCGTCCTCTGTCGCTGGTGCAGCTGTAGAAGCAGCGGTGGACTTTTGAGGGGGAGCAGTAGTCAGGTCCTCATCCGCTGGCATGGCTGGAATACCAATGGCTTTGAGGGTCTCCTCAATCGGAGGATCTTGCTGCAAGCCAACACTGACAGACGTGTGTGCCGTCGACTCGGAGGCGTCAGAACCGGGAGACGTCATATCCGAGTCTCGTTGCTTGTGTCCTTGCGACTTGCTTCTCATGTCAAGGTTCTGTGCAAAAACACCAGGCAATGGCCGGCCGAACTGGTCAACGTCATCCAAGTCGAAAAGGTTCTCGTCGAACGTTGATGCCTGAATTTCGCTGGCCTCCATTTGCAACTCGTCGAGCAAACCACCATCATAGTAAAGCCCCTTATCCTGCCCGCTTTCTAAATCATCAATTGGAGGCAGGTTGCGGCGTTCTTGGAAAACTGTGGGGTCGTATTGCGTTGCCAGTGGAGCCTCCAACCCTTGAATACCAAGACCAGCAAGAGATACGTCGGCTTTCTGTTCCTCGGTAGGCTCTTCTTCCTCATCTGTCAGAGGCGACGTTTCGGAATCGAGGACTGGTGTTCCGTCTTTGGTGAATGCGTATCCTATGGGCCTTCCAACCGCGTCTCGCGGAGTATTCATCATCCCTGGCGTTGCTGGACTGACTAGAGACGAGTGCTGGTTCGATCTTGTGAATACGAAGCCGGCAAAATTCTCTTGGTCATTGTCTGGATCGTCTTGATCCGCGTTTGCGTCTTCTGGTATCACGTCATCTCCGACCATGGGAATGTCCTCTTCAAAAGGATCCTCTTCTAGATAGTCGTTCTCGTCGTAATCATCATTTATTTCAGGGATCTCTTCCTCCAAGCCATCGTCCATCATGGCGGCATCGTAGTCGAAAGCATCGTCGTCGAACTCGTCGTATCTCGAGTCTCTGTGATCCGACTTGCCATTAGCCTTGTTCTCCAGCTGCTTCTGCCGGTGCCTCTCCTCGAGAAGCTTTTCCGCCATGGCCGCTTCCGAAACGCCCTTCATGTCGAAGCTGAAGCGTGACGATGTGCTCTTCATATGCTTTGGCAAAGCCGATAGGCTTGTCGCGTCGTCGGCCAGGGAGAGATGGCGGGATTTATTGGTACGAGTCGACGGATTGACCCGCTTCATGGAGGATGCTGCCGAGACAGGTCGTGACTTGACCGTGGAGTCGTTCACCTCGACATTGTTCGTTGTAGAAATACGTGCTTGTGGAGGACCCGCAGGAAGAGCGAGGTCATCTAAAGACGGCCCATTCGCTGGTTGCGAGGGCGTATCCGACGGTGCCTTGGAAAGCTCCACGTGAACCTGCGGGTCGGGTTCTGATACACCTCCTGGCGAGGGGTCTATCGCAACGCGCTCTTTGGCTTCAGGCTGAGTACGCAATGGAAGATCGCCAACATTCGGCGCTGACTCAATCTGCCGCCCGTCTGTAGATACAAACAACGCCGTCGTGTCAGGAGGTGGTGGCCCTCTCTTCGGCACTGTCCTCGTTCGCGGAGCACTGAAATCGTGAAATCGTGTGCCCCTAATGGGCTGGTAGGCGGCCTCACCAGACTTGCGTGGCAGTGGAAGAGCATTCAAATCAGGAGCATTCTGAGAGGCTTTCCGACGCAACAGCAGTCCAGACATGGAATTCTTGAGAAATGGGAGGCCCTTCTTGGCACGTTGATTCTCGACCACAGTTTGTGCCGCTGCAGCCAACGCGGGTGGCTCCGAAGTGAGCCTGGTCCCGGCCGGTCTCTTCCCTGTAGCCGCCTTGTTGCCCGAGTCGATCGGAGAGACGAAGGACGACACATGCTGTTCGTCTTTGACGGGTATCGGAGGAGGTCTCGTGGAGGGCATGTTGGTGTGTATCGGCGGAGGGACAGGCTTGGTTCTGACAGCCGTCTTGTCCTTCGAGTTCTGGGCCGCAGAACTTGACGAGTCCTGACGATTCGACTCAAAAACACGCCGCAGAGCAATGCCTCCCATGAAACTGGACTCGGAGGCGCTCGGCGAGGTGACGTCTCGCAGCGACTGCTCCGAAGCCTTTCGGTTGGGCACAGCTTCGCCGTCCGGACGGCTACTTGCGGGACGAACAGGTGGGGTGTTGGAAGGGTTCGAGGGTCTCGGTACGACGTCCGGATGCGATTGAAGGGTCAAGGCATGCTCGGCTGCGTCGAAGGGACTCAATTGGTCTGGAATGGGCGAGGACGGGGTGGAGTGCCCTCTGCGGTGGAAAAGATTGCCCAGCATGTCGTCGGTAGTGAAACTGTCTGTTTCGTATGCTCTTGGAAGTCGGGCCCGAGTAAGTGGTCGTCTGTCTCGAGCGTGTCTGACTTGCAAAGTAGTCTAGGCCCGCTGAATCAAGCGCGACCGGTCGACCAATGGTCTTCAGAGCGCAGCACGGAAGCAGTGAGCTCGTAAAGTCTGCTTTGCATCACCATTGCTTCCTCCCGAGAAACGCGTGGCTGCAGTGAGGCGTTTCAAGCAGTCGTAGAAGAGTGGGTGGTTATCGCTTCGGAATGTGAAGCGGACGCTTTAGTTCCGCGTGGGTTTCAAAAGAACGTGTTGGAGTCGCAGGTACTATAATCACCAACGTGATTGAATGGCGATGGTATGGGAAGACCGGAGACGATAATAGTTGTTGTGCGCCGTATCCTGCATCAGCGCATCGGACATGACTGGAGGTTGGAGAGAGTTGAGAGTCGCGGTGGTTGTGGTGTGTGCCCAGGTGATGTTGGGAATCAAGAAAAAGAAACAGGCAGGCACATGAAATGAGGAGTTCTGGTGCATGTCGTTGATTGATGACGGGTCCCGCTACTGTGGTAGGCCCAAAGTGAACCAAAAGTACAGACCTTTTAGAGCCCTCGGCAGGGATTGTCTCGGGAGTACCCTTCGATCACAGGTGTCAAGCGTCCAGTCCTCAGTGCCAGTCAAGCACTTGAAAGCCTAAAACGTCGATCCACTTTGTCACAGCTCGGTGGACAGCGCGTTTCTGCTCCCTGCGTTTTACAGCTGCTTGGCGCCTTTCTCCCCTGAACACCTTTCTTCCGAATAAATTGCTTCCAATGTCGTCGATGCCACACGAGGATGATCACCAATTCAAGATTGCTTTCTGGTCATGATTTCAATTCGTTATCAAGATGCAAGTCTCCAGCCTCGCCGATCACCCGCTAAAGATCCGCGCATCTTATGCCTATCCAGTCATTATCGAACCCATCACTGCCCGTACCAACACAAACAAGCCCAGACACTCGAAAGTCTATTGCCTCGACCAGACCAGGTCCCAGATATGCGTCTCGTCTGAAGGGGCAGCCATGCAAATGCAAATAGGGGCTGTACCAGTCTTGTAGCGTTGGCAATATCTGGTCCAAAGTCTCGGTATTATAACACGTCCCTTCTACAGCCGCAGAAGCCGCGTACCCCATATTCCATTCCAACAGGGGGGGGGGAGCAATTGAGTCCTTACCCCGGGCGGCACTCAAGACGCCAAGACTCCCTCCACCTGCCTCCTCACGGGCGGCGCGCTGGTGTGCGTCTTCCAGTACTGATCCAGCCGGTTAAACACCTCATCGACATTGTTGTACGGCTGCAGCTTCGCCATCATCTGGATCTTGGCCGTGATCGCCGCCTGCGTGAACAAATCCGGCGTCGCTGCCTGCGCCCTCCAACGCGTCTCCATCGGATCCGCAAAGCTCGTCTCCGCATACCCCAGGTCCGTCAGCGCTGTGACATTAAACGCAGCCATCATCTCGTGGTCCTCGTGGATCAAGTTGTGGCAGTGGAACATGTACACGCCGTCCCACGGCGCGTAGTGCGCCTCGACGCGTACCGTCTCGCCAGGCCCCAACCACACGACGTCCTTGAGCCCGGCCGCCTCGTACGGCTGCACGCCGCGCTTGAGGTTGCCACCCGTCCGCGACAGCACCTTGAAGTCCACCAGATGCACGTGGATCGGGTGCGACCATCCGCCGGCGCCGTTCTGCAGCTCCCACACTTCCACGGTGCCGCGCGGCACCTTGGCCAGGACGCGCTTGTCGACCTCGCTGAAGGCGACGCCGTTGATGCGCCACCCGCCGTTCTTGCGCTCGAACAGGTACTGGTGGTTCGGCGTCGCCGTGGCCGAGACGGGCGGTGGGAACGGCACGCTGCGGAAGGTCGAGGGCACCTTCGAGGTGTCGGTGACAGCGGTGCCGGAGACGACAAACTGTAGCACTTTGTCGGTGTGTAGGTAGGGTGTGTCGGGCGAGAAGTCGTTGTTGTTGCGCAGTGTTACGTTCTGACCCTTGTAGTTCGTGAAGTCGACGACAATCTCATAGCGTTCGGCCATGGAGATGTACAAGCCATCGGTGCTGATAGGCCCTGTAGTCAGACCGGCGTCGGTGGCAATGACCTGGAAGGGGATCTTGGCCGTCGAGCCCGTGGCAGCCTGCAGGTACAGCATGAATGTCCTCGAGATGGCGGCGTTGAGGAAGCGGAAGCGGTACTTGCGCGGCTGGACGTTGAGATACGGCCACGGCTGGCCGTTGACGTGGATCACATCGCCGAAGAGGTTGTCTACCACGCCTGCGGGCGAGAAGAGCGTGCCGTCCTTGTTGTACTGCTTCGCTGATAGGACCATGGGGATGTCGAAGGTACCGTAGCCGCTGGGCAGGCCGAGCGCGTCTTCAGCTGCGTCGTGGAGGATATACGCGCCGGCTTGGCCGAAGTAGGCGTTCTCGGCGGTGTGGTCGACGGCGTGGTCGTGGTACCACAGCATGCGAGCGTTTTGGCTGTTGGGGTAGTAGTAGTCCTTGAACTGCGTTGGCAGGGTGACGTCCTCCGCCCAGCCATCCCAAGGGGCTCGCTGTTGACACGTCAGTGGGCTGTCCAGAGCTGTGGGGTTGGGGCTTGATGGCACTCACAGAGTACGACCCGTGGAGGTGCACCGCGTTGGCCATCGTGGAGTTGTTGATGAACCGCACAACAGCCTCCCGGCCCTTCTCCATCATGAATGTCGGTCCTGGGGAGATGCCGTCGTACCCGATAAGACTGGCCTCGCCCAGGTTCGGGTAGACACGCTGCTTGAAAGGTAGGATGTTGACCTCATAGTAGTCCATGGGCTTGTTCGTCACCGGGTTGGTGACCGAGCTAATGTCATCACAAGTAAGTCCTTGGTGTTCCAGGCAGGTGTCATGCAAGTCAGAAGGAGGAGCGCTACTCACAACTTTGGCGTCTTGACCTTCGGGATCGGCAAGGGAAACTGGTACAGGTAGTTGTACACAGGGCTCTCCCAATCCTTTCTCTTGACCAGAGAGTTGCTGGACCCGGTGTTGACATCTGATACTGCAACGGCAACAGCGGCACATTGCTGGACGGCTGCCAACACCGCCGCCAATTTGGTCGTTTTGAACAACATCGTGAGGATGCCTGGTGCGCAGAGCGAGTGACGAGGTCTGAAGACAGCGAGTGTGCTCGGAAGTCAAGTATGATCAGCAACTACTCTGAACAGGACTGGTAAAGCGAATATCTTGAAGAGATGTCAGATCCTCTCCTCCCATCTTGCCCGGCCTCTCGTCAACCATTTATACAGTATGCCTCGAGCAGTCGGCTGGCCTGGGCCCTCACCGACGAGACTTCATTGTGAACGATAACCCCGACTGTCACCATATCGCTCAGAGGTCTCGATCTCCTGAGTGCAGTCTCGTGAGTTCTCAGCTCCCCGGCATCGTTGGAGTTGCCAAGACACCTAAGAACCTGAAGCCTCAAGAGGAAGGCTACTAGTTAGAACTCCTGCTCGAAGCCAATCAAGCCACAGCTGAGAGCAAGCGACCGCTTGTGGCCGACAGCAAGACTGACGAACGGGAGGATATTCCCACTGGTGTTGTGCAGGTCGGGTACGCAGTGCCCCGCTGGCGAATACTGGACTGTCGATAGTCAGCGTGGTCCCGAGGGCCTGGGTCCTCAGGGTCTGGCCTCGCATCTAAATCTTAATCTGGCTAGGTACCGTCCGGTGCGGCTATCGAGATAGGGTTGCATTCCGTCAGACACCACCACCCTCCATTGCCCACTACCCGGTTTTCTGTCTGTGCGACCCGGTCGCGGCTGGACTGATTGCCGGCTTGGACGCCTTCAGCCACGTGGTTGGAAGAGGAATCCCGCTCATTTTGCGGTAGAGTGCAACGCCACCCACTATCCTGCTTTCATCCAATGAATACACAGTCGAGGTGCCAGTGAATAGACAGTTGAGGCGCCAGTCAAGCATGTCATTGCACGACTCGCCAGCCCTTGGCCTGGTTGCTGGCCTTCCTGTTGAAGTTCAGCTCGTCGGCGGTGAGGATGCAAGTCTGGCGAGCTACGCTGTCCTGGCTGCCACCATGCTCTGCTAAGTGCAAGGGGGATAAGTTGGCCACACCTCGTGTACACAAACTAGTAAGCACTGTGGAGAAGAGGATTTCTCAGCCTTCGGGTTAGGTGCTGATAAGCATGACTTGTATGTTCTCGTTAGCACCATCTAGATGTGCCTAGTAAGTGTGTGGGAGCAGCAACGGCCGCAATGTGGGTGAGGAGTCAGTCAGCCGCATCTATCACATCTCTACAGAAATGGAGGATTCCATCTAACTCAACTTGATGACCAGATAGCCGCAATACCTTCGGAGATGGATCACGCGTCATCATAGTCCAGCATAGTGAGTCCTTGACCGGTCGAAGCCACAAAGATGAGTTTGTCTCGAAAAGGGTAAAATTATACAAACCTAGACTACACCGTCGCCTATTCACCATCCCACCTAGACCTCGAACGCTGCAGGTAGCTATTATTCCAAATTACTCCAGTCATGTTTATGTGCAGGCCCGTCAAGTCAACACTTTTCGAAGCATCCAGGCCTTTTCCAAGCTTTCAACGTCGCATAGAGGATCACGCCTAGCTAGATAGTCGTCTTTCCAAGTCTTGGATTTTCACCCACACTTTTTTTCTCGAAAATATCCACCCAGGTGACTCGAAATCCACCCACCGACCCTAAACCTCGCCATTCTCAGCCAAAAACTGTTTTGGCTTGGAAATAGCATGACAGAGGCTGCTTCGCAATGATGCTACTAGTAGCTCACACACACACGATACGATATCGTGTACTGTAAAGCGGATTGTACTGTACTCTGAGAAGAAGAAAAAAACCACGTACTGAAAATACATACTTCACAGGGGTTGTCCTCCATATACCGAGGTATCCAAAATGTTTATAATCTCTGTCCACATCCCCCTGCATTGATGGTTGCACAACACATGGTGGTTGGAGCCCAGAAACCGCTGAGGAGCCGCAATACGACAACAGCTCGCAAAATTTGACATGGGCCTTTCTCACAAGCAATAGACAGGCGCCAAGCGCCACCACAGATTTTCTACGATCATCATCGTGCAACTTGATCACGCGCTTGACCCTTGTTCTGTTGTGCGGTTCCGATTTGTGCGCATGACATACATCTCGGGTTCCATTCACGCCG
The DNA here is from genome assembly GCA_022609195.1 of Plenodomus libanotidis. Classification (NCBI taxonomy): domain Eukaryota; kingdom Fungi; phylum Ascomycota; class Dothideomycetes; order Pleosporales; family Leptosphaeriaceae; genus Plenodomus; species Plenodomus libanotidis. The sequence continues at coordinate 239,760 of JAGKQA010000036.1, forward strand.
GTCAGATCAATAGATTTCTAAGTCTTGCGCTCCATTGAGAGGCTGCTGCTTCACAATACGCCTTCTACTAGCGGATCGTACTAAGTCTATGATGAGCAGGCCTTTATGGGTATGTGGACACGAGAGGCTGACCCCGTCCCGAGACCTTGGGGTCATATTATTCCGCGGTTGGTGCAACTTGTGACAAAGCCACCGCTCGCTCCATGCGACAGCAAGTTAGTCAGGGCTTGGCTGTGGCTATTTTCGCATTAGCTGTACTCGTAGTGTGAGGAGAAATATTGATACCATGTCTGCGCAAGTGTATATCTCGCCACGTTGCCCACGGTAACTAACAAGGTAAGGCGTATTTTGATCTGCGGGCTAGCTAGAAAACTGCATTTAGATCAGTTGACAATGGTTCGAAAGAAATATCGAATTGCGGTCGGAATCAATGCACCCCAGCTGTCAGCTAGAGTTCCAGAAATGGTTGTTGCTCCGGTGCTTGTACTTGCAAGCGAGGTTCTTGATAGCACAGCGTCTCCGCGGCTCTTATCGCGACATCTATGAAACGCTTCCCAACACTGTTCAACGCGGAAAGAATCGTTTTTCACACGCGCGGATCGCTACAGTGCACGCTTTTCCCCGGCTGGAGAAATCGGGCCTTGTGCGGATGCCCATCTGTGGTTTCACAATCCCAGTTCGTCCCAAGGCCCCACATCAGCACCACTTCGGATGAAGATACGGCACTTGGTGAAATTCTGGACGAAATCACAGCTAAATATAATCGAACTGATGTTGATAATATGTCTTGTTAGATGAGAACAGATGGTTTTATAGTATTAAGAAAAGCATTTGTGGTATCATGTATTGTACTTAAAACAACAGACCCTGTCCATATCCTGACCAGAGGTAAGGGCAGGCCAAGATCAGCTATGATCAGCTATGAGGCCAAGATCAACTGTGATCTACCTGTGATCAGATTGATGGACACTGAAAACTTGATTACTGTACATTGGTCCCAAGTCCGCTACCGGAAGCCGTCAAAGGCGCAAGTGGTTCATACCAACACTGTCTGGATTGGCAAGGAACCCGATCTCCCAGGCGCTGACTCAAAATTCAACAGCCAAACTTGCTCCCGCAGCACACACACCCGGTGCACGAAACGGTTTTGGCGGCACGGTCCACTCAAACAGGAGAGCCGCATCTGTGACAACCTCCTGTTGTCGTTCTGCCTGGGATTCGTGACCCTGTTGACAATAACCCTGCGGCTCTTTTGCGGGAAGAGACCCAAGCAGCGGCTGCATCTTAGCGACCCGGTCTGAGGTCTCGGCGACATTTTCCCAAAGATTACTTAGCAAACTGCAGCCGGCGATCTTCGAACTTGATGACGAGTCAGAAGAACCCTGACACCGTTTGAGAATGACAATACTCCGTAAAGGACGCAGGTCTAGACGGGTGACTGTGCGATAAGGCTAGGAATTCGTGTAGCCAAGGCCCACAATATATTTCTCCAGACTATCTGGGCACTTTCACTATACCTGTTTTCCGATTACTGTCAAACGCCTCCTGTGTGGGATATTCATCGACTAGACGCCCAATATGTTGCTTTGTCCTATCTTTAGCAGGTGGGTGCACTTTATATACAACGGATGATGCCCGTAGCGAATCTTGTCTAAGGTCTTGACAACATCAATCCATTCCTTCTACACAAGCAGCCGGCCTGTACAGCACTTTCTTTTCCTTGAGGTTGTATCCACAGAGTCTTTTTGTAGCCGAGCTCGAGTACTACTTTCACATTCGTACTGTCAAGATGCGTTTCTCCTTCACCATCATTGCCCTTGTTGGCCTGGCAAATGCTCTGGTAAGTATCCATGTATCAGCTTCAACTCGGGTTCAAAACTGATCAAATTTGCATGACAGCCCACAGAATCATCCGCTGAGCGGAGGTCCATCTCTGTGGACCATCACAACGCTCGTGGCGTAGGCAATGGAGCATACGTTGAAGAGCTTGAGGCCAGGACTGAAGGATTCAAACTGGAGCAGCGCAAGAAGAAGAAGGCCAAGGCCAACGCCACCGCCAGAGCTACGGAACTAGACGACCGCAGCGTGGCCGACGTCGCCTACCTCGCCGAGGTCGAAGCCCGCGCCGAGGCTGTGAAGCTGGAGGAACGCAAGAAGAAGAAGGCCAAGGCCAACGCCACCGCCAGAGCTACGGAGCTCGACGACCGTGGCGTGGCCGACTTCGAATACCTCGCCGAGCTTGAAGCCCGTGCCGAGGCTGTCAAGCTGGAAGAGCGCAAGAAGAAGAAGGCGAAGAACGCCACTGCGGCCACCGCCAGGTCCACGGATCTTGACGACCGTGGCGTTTCCGACTTCGCCTACCTGGACGACCTGGAGGCCAGAGCTTTGGCCGTCAAGCTGGAGGAGCGCAAGAAGAAGAAGGCGAAGAACGCCACTGCGGCCGCTGCTGCTGCTACGGCCGCGAACGCGAGGTCTGTGGATCTTGACGAACTCGAGGCCCGGGCTGAGGGTGTAGAGCTGGAGGCGCGGAAGAAGAAGAAGGCGAAGAACGACACTGCCGCCGCCGCTGCTGCTACTGCTGCAAACAATGCGAAGCGTTCGACGGATCTGTTTGAAGATGATGCTTGAATCGCGCATTAGGAAAGGCTTTGGGTCTTACAGCACGTGTTTGACGATGGGTCAGGAGCGCGTTTGTGATATTCGTGTTTATGGACATTCTCGAGTGGGGGCTCTAGCTTAGACGTCGGGCGTTGCACCAACTTCAAGATGAAGTCTAGCACGGCTTAAATTAGAAAGGTACTATTCAAGTATGATAATCATGAGACCGGTTACGAACCGCATCATCTGCATTGTATGGCTCATCAGAACGAGCGAACGAGATATTCTGCGGCCACCATTCACGGTGACAAGGACCCTCGAAGGGTCTCGAGCAGTCCACTACAACGTGGAGATATCCTCATCGATATGGACCAGAGGCTCTTAGTCTGTCTGAACCCGGTAACCATTGAAACAGTTGTCGTTACGCAATGGCAGGCAACAGAGTCTACCTGCGCGGAGGTCTCTACCATGTGTTTTGTCTGTGGTACACCATCCCAAGAAGCGCTTGTCTCGAACGTGCTATCTTAGAAGTGATCGTCCATAATGATTATTACATGGTTAATAGTTCTGTGGATGGTCTGTTCTCTGAATTTGGTAGATGCACCTAGGTAGAAGAGTGGAGCGGGTGGTGAAAATATTTGACGACAAAATTCGTGATTCTACTATCGGTGCTAGCATGACCTAGCCGAACGAATCTTGTGACATTAGATTAAATAATAGTCCAATCGTGAACTTTTCTCACTATCCCATTCACCCCAGCGGAAGACCTCGGATAGACTAAGTTGAATGATAGGGAAGTGGAACACCCCCTGTAGTGGAACACCTTAATTGACATACCGCCTTTTTGACCACCAAACTAAAGAAGAGAATAAACTCGCTCAATCTGAATCCAATTAACTTCAAAACTTCAATACTTTTGTATTATAACCTCGTGAAGTCATATGCGGAAGATCAGATCGCTGCGGCACTCGCGGATGTTCGAAATGGCACCTCAATCCGACAGGCTTCGAAAGAGTGGGCTATTCCAACAACTATACTTCACAATCGAATTTCTGGACGATTACCACGAAATATAGCCCACCAGTCAGAGCAAAGGCTTTCGATCGATTAAGAGGACAAACTAGCTAGTTGGGTACTTTCCCAAGCCAGTTTAGGCCTTCCACCAACCCATTAAGAGTTACGAATCTTTGCAGAAAGAGTTCTCCGGACTAAAGGGGACTTCGCATAACTAGGAAAGCAATGGGTTACCGCTTTTCTAAAGAGAAATCCAGTACTAAAGACCCAAAGAAGCTTCCGGATGGACTTAAAGAGAGTTAATAGGGCTACTACTTAAATAATTCAGTCTGGGTTCTCCTTCCTCGCATTTCCAGAGATTTAGTAGGTTAAGCCTTTAAATAGGTGGAATATGGATAAAGCTAGTCTTATTGAAGGCTATGGGGATAATGGACTAGTCCTTAGGAGTATTAAATCTAGTTTAATTAAGAGAAAAGACTCTGGGTCTTGCTTTTGGACTTCTTTCATTAAGTATATATTAGCTAATAGCCACTCTCTTCCTCTTCTTATTATTTTTAAGGGCAAATTAGTATAATAATAATGGTTTCCTCTTTAAATAGGGCCGTATAAAGATTAGTTATTTATAGGAACCGAAAATGCATAGACTAATAATGCAATAGCACTTAAATAGCTTTAAAAAGTATTTATCCCAGGGACTTAACCAATAGACTTAATAGAAAGGCGATTACTTATCTTGGATGGTCACGGCAGCCACATTACTACGAATTTTATATGGGAATGCTATCAAAACAATATACTATTATCATATTTGCCCCCTTATAATTCTCACGTCCTTTAACCTCTTGATCTTAAAGTCTTTTTGTCTTTCAAACAGTCCTATCGGAAAAGACTAAATTGACTATATTGATAGGAAGAATCGACAATAGCTGGAAAGAGGGATTTCCTCGAAAACTATCGTCTTTCCCGATTAAACGGCCTTTTTACTCAAAATATCAAATCTGGGTGGAAAGCAACTGATCTTTGGCCCGTGGCACCAAGTAAGCCACTCTTAAGTCCTTTACTATTGGCAATCAGCATCAAGCGGACTCAAGAAAAGACTCAAAAGACCCCGGGGGAGTTAAAAAGGGCTGAATTTACACCAATAAAGCTTTTGTATATGCAGGAAACGATTTGGTCAACTCTAAGGAAGTCTCAGGACCTGCGGTCGCAAATCGACTTATTCAACAAGGACGGTTTAGCCAGTCAGACTTTACGAGATCTCTTTGGAAAGGTCACAAAGGGCTTTGATGAGAAGGACTTGCTGTTGAAACAAGCCCTGAAGCGGATTGAGGTATTAGAAGCCAAAGTTGCGGCCAGTTAGCCACAAAAGAGAAGGAAGGTTGAGTTGAGTCCGAATTCCAAGTTCGCTACAATTGATGATATAATGCGCACTCAATAGGTTTCAGAGGCTGTAAATAGTGCCATTGAAAAGAGCACAGCTAGGAGTATAATCGTTGAAGAGGACTGCACTGTTATTGGTCAATTGATATAGTTATGTGGTGTTGAAATAAAGTGATAAGAATAGCGGTATGCGATTTGAGGTGTTCCACTACAGGGGGTGTTCCACTTCCCTCTCATTCAACTTAACTCACACTTGTAAGCAACTGCACACTTGAGCACATTGGAATCCCAGAGCGTGGAATTCTCACGACCTTGAGAGACTAAGTGTGTCGTGCAGACAGAATAAACTAGGTGCGTGTATACAATTCTCGTCATTTATCGTGGTGTGCTATTTGTTTGCCAGGTGCTATGTACAAAGTGCCGCTATGGACATTTTCTCAGATAAGGCGAGATGCCTGCAGCAATGTTACTGATTTGCAAAACGCCGCGAAGCGCACCCACCTGAAGAGAGCGCCAACCACATGCTCCTTACTTCATGTTACTCAGCAAGTACTTCACGCCCTCGAACGCCTCTTGGCCGCTGGGAAGAATCTGGGCAGCAGGCAACACGAAGCCGTACCGGCCAGTGTCTCGGAGCTCCACGGTCATCGAGTAATCCGCCTTGGTGACGTCCGCAACATAGTCAACACTATTTCCAGAAGCCGGGTAGATGGTGGTGCAAATGGGTCCCGCTGTGAACTGCGTGCCGTAGACCGCTGCAATGGCCGCCGAGGCTCCGCTTGCAAGAGACTGGTACTCAGCAGCGTTGGTGGTCACAGCACTGCAGGAGTAACCGTAGGGTGTCATGAACAGCTGCGAGTAGGCGTGCCAGTCGATGAAAAGCTTCAGTCCCTGAGTGGCTTTGATGGAGGCCAGCTTAGCGGTGAGAGACTTAGTCTCGGGGGCGTCGCCGGAAGATGCGCCTCGGAAGTCTTGAGCGCACGGGTCGGTGGAGGCACCGCCGGCTACGTTCCACTGGTATGGCCAGTTTCTGTTGATGTCGTGGCCCAAGCAAGTGCTTCCGGAAGTCGTTTGGCGGTTCTTGCGCCACAGACGATCGTTCGTCTGGGTGTAGAGGAAACCTGAACAATGTGAGCTGTCTGCGCACCCTAGGAACGAGAGTCTAGCGAGGCTTACCATCAGGGTTGACCACTGGGAAGAAGTAGAAGTCGTACTTGTCGACAAATGCCTTGATAGCCGTGTCTGTGGCGTAGTTGCTTGCGAGAGAATCCGCAAAGTACTCGACGACCTAGCCGGCGTCCACAGTTAGCCAGCACGACTTGCAATGTTGCACAGCTTCAAGCAGCTCATCACTCACCATGGTGGTAATCCACTCTCGAGCATGGACAGTGCCGTGGAAAACGACAGCCGGCTTCACACCAGCTCCGGCACTACCAAACAGCTGAATGCCCGTGATTGTGTTTCCTTGGAGCGATGTCCCCGAAGTCACCACCTTGGCGTTATTCGGATACTTCGCGGCCAGGTCCTGAAGGTAAGACAAGTGGTCCGCGTAGCTGTGGTAAGCTTGAAACCAAGTCGTGTTGATCGCAGCCAGAGAGACGTCGGCCATCAGGGTCATCGCGGACTCCTGCTCCAACGCAATGGACTCTGCCAAGTTCTCGTGCATCACCTCAACACCCTGGATACCTGCAACCTGTTCCTGGAATGCTGCGAGCTTCTCCGGGGGCACGACGATGTCTGCGTGTGCGCCGGGTTTCTTGATGGACTTCCATGTCTCCAGGCCGAGGCTCTCAATGACGCCTGTCACCAGAGACACGTCGTCGTTGGTGGGGACGCGGTACACGCTGAAGCCATCGTAGGTTATCTCACGGTCCTGGATCATGGGGTTGGCCAGGGCGCCAAGCGCGGACGCAAGGCAAACGAAAGCGGAGGTCCTCATCTTAGTGTGATGTCGTCCCAAAATCAAGGTGCAGAACAAGTAGAGGCAGTAGCACAATTCGAGTGTCACTTCCTACAGCCTTGGAAATGCACTGCTTCGACTTTATAATGAAGCGCGGCTCTCTAGAATACGGGGATTTGATGGAGAGCCTGACAGCTTAGCCCAACCCCATGTTGAGGTCGATATCATGACTAGGACCTGGCATGTCAGTGAGCAAAACCAATCATACTTTTATGCTTATTTCGTATTGCCGTCACCTTCCCGTTCAGGCTTCGGCTCTGGCCTTGGGCCCAGACTTCGTTTCAAGCATCCATCACGACTGATAATGAATCCGCAGACCACCACGTCACTTTATCCCAAATCTAGGTTGACCTAGGAAAGAGCCGAAGCCATGACTTTAATCGTGCTCCTGCTGCCTTTAATAATACGAATCTTTTTCCTACAGCTGAAAGCGTCTGGTTGCCATGAACATGTCCAAGATATCTTGCGCAGACGTGCAAGTCGTGGCGAGAGTAATTGCCAAGATTTTGAGCTTGACCAGCTTGGCCAAAGAGAGCATAGAGCTGGCCCCAGTCCACTGAGGAGAAGCTTGGCTCTGAATGTGACCTTGACCTCAGGGACCTGCCGAATGCCTCATCGCCAAGTCCTCTAGCTTAAAGTTCAGACGGTACGATTTGGGGTGGTGCCAAACTAGCCTTAGATTACCAGGACCATGTAAAATGAGCTAGGTATATGCAATAGAGACACAATCTGGTGATGTTTGAATTTGTTGTCGGAATGTCAAGTTGGCCAACATAGGTAGGTGCTAAAGAGATAACGCGCTATCCTCCATGGCTTCGCTGGACGCCCCGGCTGCTTGTGTGGTAACGAACAGGAATTAATATTGTCTGACTGCTACCACTTTCCGCGCGTAGTAAAGTCCCCCACACCTCGTGATACTGGATGAGGCTCCATCACGATCTGCGAGTAAGCCTGTGTCGGTTGACGCTGTACCTTACGGCTTGGAAGGTCTATAAGAAGGGTGTGCAGAAGACTGTATTGTGTTGAGGGTGTTTGAAGGAGAGAGGAAGGGGAAGCTTGCTCTCGTACCCTCGAACCTCGGTTCGTCTCTCGGCTACACTAGTTACACTAATAGCCTGGGTCGTATTTAGACCTTCCTAACGACCAACTTGGCGTTGGATAGTGCTGGGTCCATGCTGTTGTTGTGGACTTGTTGTGGGACTTCCACAAGATGCATTGTGTCCTGGTCACTCCCTTCTTGTATAATCGTAGTTCTTCTGCTGAGCTTGCCCCGATACTTGTGGGAGTCAGCTTGTCCCGAACTGACTTGCTGTTCGTAGTCCTTGTACTCGCTTGCTTGTCTCGAGCGACGGCGGGTAATGAGAGGCTTCAGCGCCGGGGCACTAGCACATATGATGGCAACATTGAGCTCGACTATGGACCAAAGGTTGACCTTTAGGTATCATCTTGTTAGCTCGCCGATACGTCACCCGCTCCAGTGGCTTGGGATAGTGGCAGAGCAGGAGGGCGAACGAGTAGCTGGAGAACAAGGGCAGATCGTGGGTTGGATATGCTCATACCGATATAGCATCGAGGATTGGCTCTTCAGAACCTATTAGTTCCGAAATATTGTGGATTCAAAACATGGCCATTATGATGGCGAATGTGCCAACGCCGAATATGGTGATGAGTGCAACTTTCTCACCAATGGGTCGTCAACCTGGGCAACAATCCGGTAACCAGCAATCTAAGCCTCTTGTGGAAATGGATTGCTGAATTTTCCCATTTTTAATTGTTAGTAGAATAATGCCTAAAAGAGTTAAGTTGGAAAGAATTCATAGTGGAATTGTTAGAGGTTGTTAAGCTATAACGTCCCTGTACCCGATTCCCATACTGTTGAAATACGTACTAGTCATCCCTTGTTAGAATCCTTTCAGAGGATTTCATCTAGCTATAAACAGTGGGTGTCCCCTTGAGGGACCTGTAGCTAGAACCTCTGAATCTACCGCCTTTACCCACATTTTCTACACATACACCTCTGATTCCGATAGACCCACGAACGCGCAACGCGCATGCGCACGTGTACCCACCTATAAACACTATACGATTTCTTTACGAGAGAATTTTGTCTGTTTACTAAACTTCTTCTGAGTATTAATCTAATCATTATAAAGATATGGTCTGAATCTGAGATGCATGATGCACTTAATGCTATTGCAGATGGCGCGTCTATCTGCCGGGCCTTCAAGATATGGCATATCCCCTATGGTATACTATATAACCACACCACGGGCACCTGAAGCCGTTGTGACGCTGCTAACCCTCAGAGGCTTCTTTCTGATTATTAGGAGGCCCAATTGTCTCTATTTATTATTCACCAGAGCTCTCTACGGCTTGCGTTAACTCGCTTTGAAACGAGGGCCCTTATAGCCCGTCTGGCCTCCTCCTCTTTAGATGCTCGCCTTCTCGGAAGGCGATGGTTCTCGGCTTTCCTCGCCTATCACCCTAAACTTAAAATTCTTAAGAATTATCATATTAAGGCAAGAAGAATAAGGGCATCGACAAAAAAGAATATTGGGTTGTGGTTTAACTTCCTTAAGTTGCCTATTGTAAAGGCAATTAAGGCTGCTAATTGTTGGAATGCTGATGAGGGTGGGGTAATAGAAGGACGATCTGACAATGCCCTTACTCTCAGCTATTCGAAAGGTAGTCCTCTTAACCAGAAGACTTCAATTCCAGAGCATGGACCTTGTTTATAGAGTGCGTATCTGCTATAGGTAAGCTGCTTATTCCTCTTATTATTTTCAAAGGGCTAAGCATATAATAGCACTAATTTCCAATAGCCCTCGAGGACTATAACGGCTAGCAATTCACTGCTATAAAAAAGGGGTGGATAGAGGAAAGAATCGCTATTAAGTAGCTTAAAAGGGTGTTCATTCCCTAGACGGCCCCGATAGACCCTTCTCAATAGTATCTTCTCGTAATCGATAGGCACTACATATATATAACTATTAATTTTACATAGGAATGCTTCTCGAATAAGATATATATCGTCTTTTTGCTAGTATATATATTATATATTCTTGAACCATTCGATATAGCGGTCTTCTCCCCGCTAACGAAGGCTTTCTATGAGTATTTCTACCAACTTGCGCAGTATAACTCGTCGATGGTAATGATAAAGCGGAGGTTTCTTTATTATTATTACAAGGCTCGGATTAAGGCATTTAGGGAGGTAAATATATATTCTGGGTAGAGGGGAGCAGGTCTGGCTAGTGTATAGGGTTAAGGCACTTAAAAGTTGCCATATTCTCAAAAACTACCAAAACCAGAGCAAATCACGGGATTCTAGTATTAGTAATAATGGCATTAGATAATCTGCTCTACCTAAGTCTTTTTCCCGGCCCTCAAGACTTAGTTTTGCAATACCTACGAAATCTCAAGAGTTAAGAGATTTGGTAGCCCGTTACACCCATCGGAAACACTCAAGCCCTATACAATAACCATTATTCAGAAAGATTCTCAAGAGCTAGGACCAGGAAGAAGTCGATTTGAAAATGTCCTCAAGAAAAAATCAGGAATTGGAAGCCCAAATTGAGGCCACCAAGAGGGGCCTGAGGAAGAAGGTCCAAATCGACCCAAATGCAGCTTTTGCTGATGTTGAGACGATCAGACGTGCCCAGATTAATGTCGGCGTGGTGTCAGAAGAAAGCGACGATTCTGAGGAATCAGGAACACTAATGGAAGAGGGATCGTGCATCGTTGTGGGCGGAATGGAAATAGTGGCATTTGTGTAGACGGAGGTGTTATGACCCAAAGGACCAACAGCAGGTCAAGGAACAGGCCAGCGGTCAGCTGCGCCATCAGAGCCTAATGTCCAACACATCAGGCGGAGAACATCTCTTATGTAAGCAGTTCCAGGGTTAGGGTTATGCAGGATGGATCGATAGGCTCGATATCGATCCAGTCAATACTATGATAGGATCGATGGACTCGACATCGATCCAATCTACTAGTACTAAAGACGGTATGAAGACCATAGGATATAAGGACACGGCCAGCACCAGATAGATAGTATATCCTTCATACCTCTTCAGTTGTTAATATAAGTATTTAGCCCACCCTGAATAGCCTCACGGCTTCTAATCATCACTCGCACAAAAGAACCTTCTCAATATTGCACTTGTCACCTCTACTGCTGTATTGCTAATATAAACCCTCTAATACCTTCTATATACTCACGGGTATTTAGTGTAATCATTACATTTTACTAATCCAAAGTTCGCCAGTTATTCCCTTAGCAATAGCCGCATATACCTTAAGGCTATATGTCCGCATATTAGGGGCATTATCCTAGAGGCGGCTATTACTAAGGCGATTAAGATAATTGAGAATTATATAGTAATGCAAGTTCTCTGGAATCTTAGGTTTAGGGATATTGTTAAAGGCTAGGGTTTTAATACTGGTTGTTATAAGGGTAAGGGTTTATATGCTAGGAGGCTTAAGCTTGCGGCCCTAAATATCGCTTGCTATATTTAGGGCTGTTTTTGAGCTATTATAAATGCCTGTTTTAGTTAGCAAATGCATTTGCTAAATCGACTCTTAATGCTAGTCGATAGGCTATAGGATGCAATAAGGGTCTCTCGACTTGCTTCTAAAAGGCATAGGCATACAGCTAGTAGTAGATAAATAATTAATAATATATCCCTTAGCTTTAATGAGAAGAGGTGCGAAGGCCTGAAGCTGATTTCAATTTGATTTTCTAGCTCCTTCCTTTCCAATCGAGCTAAGTGCAAAGAACAACAAACAGGCGGCCAGGCCAGCGGTAGGTACTTGGTAGATTAGGTAGCCACTCTCCAGCTAGGTAGGTAATCCATATATAGCTCGGTACCCATCAAGGCGACACAGAAACAAACAACCTGGAAATAAACCATCGAAAACAATCCAAAACCCGATCGTCCCGGCGAAAGAACTAATCTCCTCACCACTGCAAGCGACGGGAAGCTACTTTTCGCTCACCAATCCGCAGAAGACCACTGCACTTATGGCCGCCATGGAGAGGGAGGTGAAGGATAACTCGTTCTTCTACTGCATCGGGATACCTTTTGGTTCGACGACGACGACGGTGCGACCCTGCTACGGCCCGCCGTCGTCCAGGAGCGCGGCGTTATCGGCAGCCGGGTCCACATCATCCGGAACCTCGCCGTGTCTGTGGCGGTTATCCAATCGAGCCGGCGGGTCGACTCCGTCTCGAACTGGGACTCGTATACGTTCCTCGGCATTGCGCGCTTTGAGAACCTGCGGCGCGTCGACGTCGTGTTTGGGCCCGCGCCAATGGAGACGCGATGCGATGGTTATAAGACGGATAGGGACTGCTGGGCGGCCGCGGCCCGGGAACAGATCGGGGAGCCGAACACCGGTATGGTTATTCTTACGGGGACGTACGACGTGCCGGAGCTACGGCTGGTGGAGGAGATCCGGGGGTGGGGCTTCGAGACTACCGGGGCATCGGCGGACGAGGACCAGGACCGAGACCCAGGAGTCGTCAGGAAGATATTGGACAAGGTACGCGCCGACGTGTACGGAGGCTTTGAGAAGAGGGCCCGGTATCTGGCAAGGTACCCGCCGCGGCGGCGCCAAGGGCAAGAGGATGTGACAACAGCGGCACAGGGACAGGGACAGGGACAGGGACAACAACAACAACAACAACAACAACAACAACAACAACAACAACAACAACAATGCGTCGCCGAGGTTGTCCACCGGGAGAAAGATCTGTCTGAAGTCACGTTCTCCGCAACACGCATGGTCGAGACGGCGAGGTTCGGGGGCCGGACGATTCGCAAGTCCTTTCCTTCGTGGTACTTTTCCGAAAATGATAGTGACGATGTGTTCGAGTCGCTAAGCAGTCAAGGGCTGGCGAGTACGAAAAAGCGTCTCGTCGTATAATTGTATTTGATAGTTGGGTAGGCTGGTGGGCGCAAGGTGTGTTTGTAGTACCATCCCCCCTGAAGCACCTGATGAACAACGTGCAGTCAATACTTAGCCTCTAAGGAAAGCGTACCGAAGCATGATTGACCTAGGAACTTAATAATCTCGTTAGCATAGTATCGGCACTTTAGGCTATTCTTACAGGTATTAGGGTTATAAGCAAATCCCTAACACCTATATGTAATGATTACACTAAATACCCGTGAGTATATAGAAGGTGCCAGAGGGTTTATATTAGCAATATGGTAGTAGAGGTAACGAATGCAATATTAAGAACGTGTTTTGTGCAAGTAATAATCAGAAGCCGTAAGGCTATTCAGGGTGGGCTGAATACTTAGATTGACAACTGAAGAGCTATAAAGGAAATACTATTTATCTAGTGCTAACCGTATCCTTATATCCTATGGCCTTTATACCATCTTCAGTACTAGCTCACTGGTGCTCCTCGGTGCTTACTGAGGCTCACTGAGCAGCCTTGATCTTGTGTAGCTCTAACCCTGGTTGATTACTTAATCCAATGATGATATAAGAGATGTTCCCCGCTTGATGTGTTGGACGTCAGGTTTCTGATGGCGCAGCTGACCGCTGGCCTGTTCTATGACCTGCAGTTGGTCCCTGGGCCATAACACCGACTTAGAGGTGTGCCCAGGGCACGACAAGGACAGCGCTCTTTATATTTTATAGAGACGACTTTCTTATGCTTTTTAACAAAATTCACGAGCAGGAGGCTTAATAAATTATGTCCGGACTTAAGAAGGTCTTTGAGATTAAGTTTAAAGGAGCGGCATCTTATTATCTAAGGATCCGGATTCTATGGGATAGAGCCGCGAAACGCTTATGGCTGGTATACGATATATATATTAGCAAAGTAGTTAAGCGTTTCGGGCTCGATGATAGTATTTACCCTGTAACGCCGCTCCTAGTGGGATTATTGATGAAAAACGAGCATTAAGCCATTAAGGGTTTGATTAAGGAATACTAGGGAAAGGTTGGGTCTGTGCTCTATATAAGTATATTAATACGTACGCATGTAGCGCTTGTAGTAACCCAGCTCTCTCGATTCCTTATAAATCCCAGCTCAGAGCATGTAGAAGTAGTAAATTAAGTTATTCGGTATCTGAATAATACTCGCACGCTCGGTATCTGCTAACCCAATAACTAGAAGGGTCTCCAGATATGCTTTTTACAAGCGCGGACGCCTCTTTTGCAGACGATCCAGCTATACCATAATGCTCTGCAGTGGTCTAATAGACTGGGAGGCCGCTCGGCAACCCACGGTTTCCTGCTTTACAACAGAAGCGGAACTGCTGGCCGTATCGCACACAGCCAAAGAAGTCATGGCTTTGCGACGTCTTTTTAGCGAACTGAAAATTGTTTGCGAGAGCCATTCTACTGCGTGGAACTTTCCGTTGTCTTAACTAAAGCATCCTAATACAAATTCGCCCCGTTTACCCGTAAGATCCAGCTCTTGGGTTACCATATGCTCCCCAACATACAAACCTCACCAACACATTCAAGGCTGCCCGCTACTGTCTCGGGTCGCTGCTGTGGTACATGTGATAATTGAGAGTTCCCTTGGCCACCGGACCAATCAGAGGGCTGGATTTGGATTCGTCATAGGCAACGCCCCGTATATCACGGACCCGCATCGCACAGGCTCCTCTGCGTGGAAGCAAGATCCATTCCCACTCTCGTACTCTTCACTCTTTGCAGACAACCTCTTCCGTTCCACAACATTGTACAATCTTGCTAGCCAAGATGGCGACCGTGACAGATTTGTATGGTATCCCCGAGGTGTTCCCAGAGCTGGCCGACCTGGACTTGTCATCCAGGATCACCGCAGACAAATACGCCATCTACTACATCGCCAGCATGTCAAAAAATCCATTGAATGCTGCCCTGTCGGCTATAAACAGGCCGACTGCAATCAGCGTTGTCGACGATGAAGATGAGGCTTCCGACTCGGACGGGCACGCACAACTCGCTCCGCACGCTGACTTCACGGGCAAGCACCTCCGCGACGTTCTTGAGCATCACAGAGACGCCATCGTTGCCGATAGCAACGAGCTGGCAGACTATGACCCGCTGTCCATCGTCGTCATCGCGGACACAAACTGGCGTGCAAACGGCGTCCTCCTCATCTCGCTGCACAATGTCCAAGCATCCGGTCGTGGCTACGTCTTTGCATTTCCGCATCCCGCCGACCAAGCCGCCTCGGTATTGGTGGATATTGACGTCGGGAACAACTCGTGGGAAGAGGCCTGCGATGCCGCTGGTGTCGACCAACCGGAGCCGCCCGCCTTCATGAAAGTCTTTGAGCCCTCAGCGCTGGACCGGTGGAACGTGGACGAGATGGGCCTGGTTGCGTGGTATGCTCTGTACCAGCCGTGGGAGCCACACTCGCTGACGGAGGGATTGAATGGTGGCCCGACGTCCTGGGATCGACCGAATGGCGGGATTTGGAGTTGTCCATGCCACGCGGCGAGCAGGCAGAATCAGCTTCAAGAGTCGTTTACACCTGATCAGGACCAGGACGAGAAAATCGCGGCAGTCGTTGTAGAACATCGGAGGTGGCTTCAGGGGATTAGCGAGGTCAACCCGGGCATGAAAAAGTACCAGGAATTTCATGATCGGTATATCGTTATTTCGGAGCACGAAGGCCTCGAGGGCCAGGGCGTGCTTGTTGGGGAAATTACTGACCATGGAAATGACATAGTTCTCGAGAGGGTCGCGGTTGCAAAGGTGGTGGAGGTGCTCGTGTCGAAGGTGCAAGGAGATGAAGCCGCGAGTGCGCTGTCCGAGCATAGTTGAAGTCCAAGGAGAGCGCAAGTCAATCTCAGTCTCCTCCTGTTCGTTCTCAAACCAACCCGAGCCCGGCTACCAGCCGTTGCAGCCCTTGCATCGAACGTCTTCAACGAGCTCAGCTCATCGAGATAGAGCTCACCACCATTGGCTTGCAGATACCGGAAAAGGCCCGAAGGGAAATCCGACAAAAACTTTCTCGAGCCCGCAGCACTACTACTACCACATCTCAGGAGAAGGAGGCCAGCCTCCTGTCCTCCAAGGGGCTGCTTACGGTATCCGGACGTGACGGCCTCCGGGACTCTATGTAGACCAGAATCCTCTAGAACTACCGCGGCACCAGGGGGACCAAGAGCAGTAGAGCAGCAGATAATTAAAAAAGGGCCTCAGTAGTAGCTAGATTGAGAACGTCAAAAGCTTTGATTATGCTCTGCGAATCGCCTTATAAAATATTCCCAACTCGATGTCATAGTTCCTCCTTAATCTCGAAGTTAAACTCTACTTCACATCATTAATCACCCGGCCACGTAGATGGATGGCATGTCCTCGACTCCTACGTAGATAAAGGCTAAGTGCCGTGGTTAGACTTCCTTATTTATCCGACCACAAGCTTGCTGATATAATTGGGCGGCCCTAAATAAACCGTTGGACCACAAGCAGCCAGATACACGTAAATCTATATCACAAGCTACGTATAATAAAAGAAAGTATTTGTTGATAGGTATCCGTACTAGTACGTAACAAAGGTATCGCTATCCATAGCACAAAGGCTGGGGTCGCAAATGCAGGGAGTCTTCTCCGGGTGCAGTGGGCATTTCTTATCCAAGCTGCAGCTGCATTGTGGTCGAGGCGTCGCTGGCCTGACTGGTTCCTGTGCTGGTCTAAGGCACGGATCGTTGGTAAAATGAACCCGGTTTATTATTTTGAGTTGTCCTTGTCCTTTAGTAATAGGTTTCCATTGTTGTTTCTTGGGTTGTCTGTATTCTCGGGCAAAGTGTCCTTCTTTCCCACAGTTATAACACTCCTTTCCTTTTCCTCGGAAGGGTGCCTTGCGTTGGAGGGCATCGATTTCCATGGGTCCTGGGTGAGTTGTTCCTCCCATTGCCGTATTCTGGACTTCCGAAGACCTTCTTCGTTTCTTCGTCCTATACGCTCTCATTGTTGTCGAGGCGATCCCTAAGTAGGGGTTTGTACCAGGCGAGGGCGTCGCATTCCATGCGAGTTCCGGCGAATGCCACTTTATCGCTTTCCGTGACAAACTGTTCGTTGTAGTGCCGGAAGTAGCCTTTGCAGCTGGTCAGGAATCCTTGGAGAGTTCCTTTGCTACCATGGTAGGTTGGAGGCTTGTCCATCTTGTAAACCTTAGGCATGGTTGGAGCTGCTTGCTGGTGCTGTCGAAGGTACTCGACTTGCTGCTGGAGGTGAACGATCTGTTCGATCAGCTGGGCTTGGGTAACTGCAGGCTGATTGCCAACGTTGGAAGAAGTAGGTGTTTGAGGAGCCATCGTGTCTCTCGATATTGCTCAGCGGTGTCACGTATACCGTACTGAACAAGAGTTTTCAAAATATAATGATCACACTAAATATCCGTGAGTATATAGAAGGTGTCAGAGGGTTTATGTTAGCAGTAAGGTGACGTTGTGGAGCCGGCGGCTAATCCTTTCGGAGTCTTTTACCTTTTGCAGCTCCACGGGCTTCTTGACGGCTGAACAGGCTTCATAAGCTTAGCGGGCTTTGTGACAGGTACGGAAACGGGCTTCGGATGTAGCAGCTCTTGCTGCTTCTCAAATGCGTTTGACTGAGGAATGAACTTTGCGGTGCGAAGCTCTTCTTCTGGCCACTGCGAAGCCGCGTGCAAAGCGAACTTTGCGCCGAGGGTAGCCTCGGCGTTCTCAAATACTTCATCGAAGACGCAGAACACAAATACAAAATCAGCATCGGGTCGAGGCATACGCTGTCAATGCGCACATTCGACCTCCCAGCGATCATGGACGGGGAACAACTTCTTGACCCGTATCCTGAAACGCTGGTAGATCGCCCATTGAGCTTGCTTCAGTGGGCAATATTCAGTCGTCGTGATGGGGCACGGGAATGCATCGAGTACCTCACTGCGTTCAGGTACAACACGAAAAAGCTTCTGGGGCATCAGGAGGACTTTGCGGACGCAGTCAAGCTCTCCGTCAGCCTCGACAACCACATGGCTCTGGCCTTCTTGGCCTGGGCTCGGATGCAGGCCTCATGCGAAAAGCCTTTCAGCAGTCAAGATACGGACAGTTCGCGTATATACGGAAGATACGATCGCTGGCTCCATCATACCACCTGGAGGGGAGTCGAGACCTGGCATCACGTTGTGAGTCTCGGAATCCAAACACTGCAAGGCTAGCTTCCACGTGAAGTATACCTAAGTAAAGTAACTTCGTCTTAGATATATGCCGTCATAGTCAGTCGGCTGCTCGTAAATTCGAATGCGAGCTCACGCTTGCCTAGCGTTCAGTTTCGTGGCCACAATAGACCCAAGGGGATCCCTACTAAAACTGCGTGTCGCTTGAATATAGGCCTGCATAATGGACCAATACAAACAAGTTGATGGGAATGACCGTTCAACGTGGTGGCAAATCAATGGTCGCCAATTTTGGCGTCAGATTTTCACTCATTTTAGGAGGATCGTGGGTGACAAGGTTGCCGTCTACGGACCAATAATTATTTTACATGTTTCTAAAGAAAACACATCCTTCATCATGTCCCTTACCTACCCGCAAAGAGTCCTCCGCCTGTTGGTAATGCGTTGCGCCATTGCAGATGGGCCACGAACCGAAGATAGCTGCGATCATCCCGTGCAAGTGGTCGTGGCCCACCAACCAAGTCGAAGACGGCTGATCAACGAAGGAGATCGTTCAACACGGTAAATATATACATTCCCCTCTGATAGGCACACCCCGAGACCATCAAGCTGTCTGGTCGACATGAATGACCCAGGCTCATTCCGAAGCTCCCTCAATTTTCGCCCGCCGATGTGATGCCCCAGTATCACCGGAATGGGGCGAGACAACCTCATCGTGATTGCCACATCAACCGCGCATCACTCATCAAAAAAGATCTCAGGCTGTTGCTTTTCTCGGCGTTAGCCTGATACGCACGTCGGAGCCGGGTTGTGGGTCGGCAATGCCCAAGACAGGCCTCCATTTGTCCTCCACCGGCAAGGACTGCTGTTCTCCAGCCATGGAGATGTCATATCTTCTGAGCATCAGTGTTAAAAGGATGGTCACGATTCGCTTAGAAAGATGGCGACCCGAGCAAATAGTGCTGCCACCACCAAAGGGCCGGAAGTGCTCTAGACGCAGCCGCTCGCCCGACTCGGTATTCTTCGTCAGGAAGCGGTCCGGCCGGAAGTTCTTCACATCTTCGCCGAAAATGCTCGTCTCCATATGGAGCTGGCGATATGGAATGACCAACCGCCGACCGGCCCTCAGCGTGCGACCGCCAATCACTGTGTCGGCAGTGACGGTGCGTATCGATGCTGCGGCGCCGTGCAGGCGCATGGTTTCGTTCCACGCGGCCTCGAGCTGCGGACATTGGTTGTGCAGATGACCAAGATCGGCAATGTCACCGTCCGGGCCGAAGGCAGGCGCTGTCTCGGTCCGGAGAGCATCGACGAGAGATGGTTGGTGGAGCAGACGGCTTATCAACCAGAACGCAGCTTTCCTTGTATTTGTGTTGGTCCTGCACTTACACCAGTAGTCCGGAACAAGGAGATCTGCAATTTCGTCCCAACCAGATCAGGTGGATGATAATGCAAATAGACTTACCCCCAATACAAAATTAGCAGGATTGAGGCAATATCCTCGCTTGGCAGGCCCAAGGTGCGGCATTTTTCCTCGGTGGAGTTGATAACCCAAGCTTGCGCATCATTCCGTTTATGGGAAGGTAGGTCGCAGAAAGTCTGCAGAACGCCGCGCAGGTAATCCCGCTTCTCTAGCAAGTCACGGGCCATGAATCCTGGAAATTGGTACAGCATTTTCCAGCTGAGATTGTCGAATTCCAGAAATCTCTGGGGAAGATTTGGATCAATGCGGTCCAGAGCGTTCCCAAACAATGCCTCTTGAGCAGCGCGTGTCGCAATATCCAGGCACCACTGCATAAGAGGCAGTTCAACAGCCTCCTCTTCATTGAAGGTGCCGTGAACTCCAGATCCAGTCTGGTACCGGAGGGGGCTTTTAAACAGGATACTCGGCTGCATTTGGCGATCCAAACACGCTAGCTCGGCCAGTTCGAGGGCATCGAGGTTCGCACCTGGTTGCAGTTGGGTAATTTGCATTTCCCTCAAGATCTGAGCGGCTGGTTTCTGGTGGCTACCTTCCACAGCTTTCGTCTGCTTCAAGGATGACGCAAACAGCTTCGACACACCCCGGCGGGAAGTGCCCATGCTGACGAACACTTGTCGGTAGAATTCGTCGAACGTAAGAGTTCGGGTATTGCGGTATGCCTCCGTTATGTCTTCTGCCCTGCTGATGAAGTACATAGGCAATCCGAAGAGAGTAAGCTGTAGTGGCTCTGCGCTGTTGCCGAAATGTTATCTAAGAAAATGTTACTCGTGCCATGCTTAACGAGAATGTGCTGGTTTTTCTGGCACCAGTGGAGACGTACCTTGCCCGTTTGAATAGCTTCTGCGAAATGTTCATGAAAGAAAACCCATGGCCTACAGTTGATCAGCATGTGTTCGTGATTAGGTTGTGCTCCTTGCCTGCAAGCTCACCAAAGACTAACCACAAGAATTTGACTGTTAGCAAACGATCTCGTTCCAAATGACATCAACGACGAGGCATGGCGGTCTTACCGGGAATCCAGTATGGATACTCTTTAACCTCCAGGGGAAAGAGTTGATGTGACAAGACGAATCTCCAGAGCCACCAGAGGGCCCAGGATGCGGCAATGCTAATACTCAACAAGGAAAGCAGGTCAATGCAGCGCCTACATGCCCAGCTTGAACCCGCCTACAAATTGTGTCTGGAAGAAACCCTCGGGATCCCACTTCTGCGCCACGCCGCGCAAGACTGCTAAACGCTGCTCACCATATCCCTTCATGACATCGTCGGTCGGCCAGGCATAGTTTGGAAAGATGAAGCGGTGTGCGAGATTTCTTTCTTGGGCCAGAGCGACGCAGTCCTTCAGGAAGTCAGCCACTGCCTTCTCCATAAATTCATCATCCTCAGCCTTCTTCCAGGTCATGCAGAGTTCAACCACAATAAGAGGACCGTCTTTTGGGTCCAGACCTTGAGATGTGGTCGACTGTGGCTGTGATGGAGTCGCTTTGCAGGCGGTCCTGAGCATACCCACCGACATGCCTTGGAACACGAGAGAGTTCATGACGCCCGAAACTCTCTCACAAATAGCATCGTTGGATTTATACCAAATATCAACTAATGCGTTCAGCAGATCGAAATCCATCTTTACCGTGATAGTCTTGTCGAGGGTTCTCGAGCCAAATTTTGGAACCAGCTTTCCGTATTCTGTAATGAACTCGCCATGCGAGGATGCTTTCCACCGCCCGGTCATGGAAATTCGGCCCCAGACACGAAGCCAGTCACGCATGTCCACCTCCTGGGTCGAACCGGTGGTCGTCAACATGGCATTGATAAACTTCATGCCCATAAAGTAGGAAATGCTCCAGATCGAATGGTTGATAGGCTGGCCCTCTCGCGGAGCTGATTCCTGGCCCATGCCGACAAGCGCTTTAAGAGTCGCGTGACGCGCCATGGGTAGATAAAAGATGTTTGTGCCACGATAGATGGAAGGGTGAGGGAAGCACGCCATTTCAACGGCAGTTACAATCCCGAAGTTCGTCGATCCGCTGCGGAGGGCATCCCAGAGGTCTGATGTCGCCTCGTCGTCGCGGGATGCACGCACAACGTCTCCCGCGGCCGTGACAACCTAAATGTCCGTGATCAGTCAGTTTAATACGCTTCAAAAATCATGATGGGCCCAGACTTCCTTACCTCCCATGTCGAAACCACATCGGCCCCGAAGCCAAATCGTGAGGAGAGGGTGGAAATGCCTCCACCCAGTAGAAACCCAGCAACGCCGACAGTTGGCATGCGGCCACCCACTGTGGTGAGTTGGGGCTTGTGAGCTTCGAGTGCAGCGTAGACAGCACTGTCATTTTGCAATCAGTTTCTCTGAATCCAAGATAGACGGGTTTCGGGCGAAAGGAAGAAATGATCGCAGCTTACCTCCAGTTTTCGCCTGCCCCTATGCGAACATGTTTGTCGCCAGGGAGGACGTCCACTCCCCGGAGCCCGCGCATGTCGATGGTCACCCCAGAAGCGGCCTTGGCCATGCCACCGTACGTGGCATGTCCAGCGCCACGGACCGCGATGGGCACATCCTTGGGAAGATTTAGCCGGAGGGCTTTTAGGAGGACCGAGACGTCGTCCGTGGAAGTGGGTCTTGCTACAGCAGCCGACTTGACTGCCTGAGCGGCCGCCGTAAAGTACACCTCCTCACTATCGAGGAACTCCGGAGAGCCAGGAAAGTGAAGAATATCGCGGCTCTGCAATGCGGTCTGGATACCGGCGATTACAGTTTGCGACCAGACTGGCTCATGTGTCATGGTTATGGCTCAAAGGTGTTTCGCTGAACCGCGTGAGGCTGGAGTCGGACGTAAGCGAAAATTACTCTAAACGGGAACGGAAGATGCTTTATTGACAGACTTGCATAGATGAGAGAAAGGACAGGAAGCGCAGATGCAGACGCAGCTGGGCCCGGATCGCATACAGCATCCGTGACATAAGTACTTGCACAGTGGGAGATGAAAATCCCGACCTTTGTGTGTGGGCCGGGTCAGATCAGGGAAGGGGAAACGTAATAGGCGGTAGCAGCACTAAGTATCAAGGCTGCACTGCTTGCCTTTAATAAGACAGGCTCTTTGCTCAAATCAGAACAATAGAAACAATCCAGCTCAACTTCAATCCTTCTAAACTGCCAATTTTCTATCTATTGGCCTCCTTAAATCCTCGTCCGCCACTAAATCCACGAAGACATATCGCCTCACATCTCGTGAGCAATACTAATCATGCAATGACATCGATCTCCCACAAAATACTTCGAAGACTTTGCTGCCTCGCTGTCGTCCTCCTGTGCTGCACTCCGCCGGCGAGGGTTCCACGCTTCCCAACAACCACAAGAAAATTCATTCCCACTGTTGTATTCCTCTGACATAGGCGCTCGCCATTGCTTAAGTGGCTAAAGTCAGGAGCTACACCATGACGACCACTTTGCTGCGACATCCGGGAATCCAATCTCGCCCAGACGCTGGGCCACCCGTTTCCTCCAGTCCCGGCGCTCAACGTCGCTCCCAACTGGAAGATCCATACCACTGGATAACCGGAACTTTGTTCGAATCCAGTCTTTAGGAACGTAGCCAGCTGTCTCCCAATCGATTATCCCAATCGAACCGTCGTCGGAATTGATGATAATGTTCCCAGGACCCAAGTCGCAATGGTAAAACACCAAGGATGAGCAATCCATACCTAACTCTTGACAATTGTCCAGGAGATTTTGGGGTTTGCAGTTGTCACCGTCTGTCTCCTTTAGCATGTATAAATCCGGTAGATGATTACCGTCGACCCCGCTGATTGTATTCCCTTTCCATTGGGACAGATGATAACAGATGGCAGCGATGCGACGCACATAATAGTCCTGGGTTGCCTCGTCCACACTAAGCCACGTGTCGCCAAGAGTCTTCCCAGTCAGACCACTTAGAACGATATAGTATCGTCCTTCATGTTCCGTATGGTGATACACTGTAGGGATGCCAAAGTCGAGTGGGCCTTTTGCATGGAGGTAGTCCAGAGTCACATGCTCTCGTGTGGCATTCGGCAGGAGCGTCTTTGCTTTGATGAAGGCCTCGCCGACTTTCCAGACGGCGGAGACGGTTCCGGCATCGTAGACTTTTCGGATTTCGCTCGACTCGCATAATGGCCTTGACTGAGGCAAGGGGAGCGATGCTTCTGAGAGCACGAAGAATTCGCCTTTGCCGTCGCTCCATGATGCCAGATCAGGCGATGGTGAGCACTGGCGTGAGAGGAGCAGATGATTGGCAATTGACCAGTGCCTGTTGTCGATCTCCTGAAGCGACTCGTTGATAGGATCCATCTCAGAAGAACGGTCTACGCTGTTATCTGACAATCAGTTGACATCCAACTCAAGGTGACTGAGGGGGAGCTTACGGAGGGTGAGCAAGATGCAAACAATAGTAGCTTATGTGGGCAGCTGTTACGGTCATAACAGCGCAAGAATCGCAGATCAGTAACACTCGGCAATGTTGTTTTGAAGGGTATTGCTTGCTGAACAGGAAAGGAGAGGAGGAACATGTCTCTCGAAAACACGCAACAAAGCAACACTGCAGCACTAATCCGCCGCTTACTGTACCAGTAGGCGATTATGTCAGCGGTCTGAGACCGCCCTCTACGGTCGTATCCGGTACCAGTCGTTGGCTAAATCCATCGTGTGCTTGAGATACAAGCCAACGAAGGCGTTCTCGGTTGGGCAATTTAGTACGCTACAGGTCAAATTCAGACCGAGGGCTTGATCATCGTGCGAGAAGGCGTTGTAGGAAGCAAGAGTAGCAAATTGCCACTTTACATCCCCGTGATTATCACGTCAACTGAGACCGCTTGCCAAGCCGGGCCGTAGAAGGTATCTGTATCCGAATTGTACAACCACCAGCTTCACCAGGTTCTTGAGACCCTGCTTATCACCGGAAAATCCCCAGAGAGGAAGGTGTACTAGTGGTAATTCATGAGTCGGCAGCGACAATTTTCAAAAGAGCACTAAACTGAAATAAAATTGGCGTAAATGAACTCTGCTCCGGACCGCCCTCTAGCTGCACAGCCCCGGGACTTCCAAAGATGAGCCCAAAACCTTGAAAAACTTGCCCTTCATTATCCATGTTACTCAGAGTGGAATCCTTCCTTGCGTACCGATCCATTCTTCGCCACAGGCAGTCTTGGGTCCCACCTTGTTAAGAGTCTCCTCGAGCAACCCCTCGTTGGCACGGTCGTTTGTGTCAACCGTGCCAGTAGCAAGCCTGTTGACAAGCGTCAGGCTGATGCTTTCGTCTCCCGAGGCATTGACCTTTCCTCAGCCTCGCGTGCGAAGCTCCGCGAGCTCGAAGCCGACATGTCAAAGGCAGATTTGGGGCTGGCGCGTGATGCTTACAATTGGCTATTGAGGAACAGCACCCACATTATGCATAACGCTTGGCCCATGAGTGGCACGAGGCCGTTGAAAGCATTTGAGCCGCAGCTTCAGGCCCTTCGAAACCTACTCGATTTGGCTCGAAGTATGTCGTTGGCTGAATGCTGTGTCCAAAAAGGCCGAATCAGCTTCCAATTTGTTTCCTCTATCGGCGTCGTCGGCAATTCGAGCGTTCAACGCGTCTTGAAGGAACGAATGCCCATGTCCGCTGTCTTGCCTGGAGGTTATCCCGAGGCCAGGTGGGCTTGCGAGCGCATGGTCGACGAGACGTTACACAAGTATCCGGAACTGTTCCGCGCCTTCGTCGTCCGCTCGGACCAGATCGCGGGCTCGACCACGAGCGGGTTCTGGAACCCGGTCGAGCATTTTGCGTTCCTCGTTCGAAGCGCCCAGGCGCTCCGTGTCTGGCCCGACCTGGACGGGACGCTCATGTGGTTCCCTGTCGACAGGTGCGCCCGGGTCATGGTCGATTTACTCAAGATTGAAGACGTCAGTTCAGATGCCTATCCCGTCTACCACATCGACAACCCGACTGGGCAGCCATGGAAGAGCATGACGCCCGTCCTGGCTGCCGCTCTTGATATACCTCGGCACGGCATTGTTCCCTGTGACGAGTGGATCAAACGTCTTCGTCGGTCACCTCTGTCGGCCGATACAGAGAACCCAGCTGCTCGTCTCGTCGATTTTCTTGAATATCACTTTGAGCGTATGTCGTGTGGCGGCTTGGTGCTTGATGTTCAACGGGCGATGGAGCATTCGGAAACAATGGCCCGAGAAGGGCCAGTTCTTGCCTACGCTACAAGGCTTTATATCTCCAAGTGGAAAGAAATGGGGTTTCTGGACTGAGTCTCAAAGTAGGGTGAGGTAGATTGAATCAAGTAGATATGTACGCCAATACCTTTCGACTACGGTAGAGCCTGTGAGGCACCATCTATCAGTCCTCCATGATATGTGTTGCCTTTTTTGGCAACCAAGTCAGTGGGGAGGAACTTCTCTGCAGCCCCCCACGGATACAAAGCAAGAGGCAGCTTCAAATTTGAAATGTCGTTGGCCAGTCAGAATTTCATCTTGGTGTATCCCTAGCGAATTATCCCTGTCCTTGCCAGAATCATGTAAGACGATTGGCTCAAATGTCCCCACCACTCACTCCAACATCAACAAATGGCCACAATTTCTCATTGAAAGTCTTGCTAGCTCTTGTCTCAGAATCACTTGAGATCTTCTTTAGAGGCTGGAGCTGTACTTCCCATGAGGGACATGTAGTAAGCTTGGGTGTCCTATACTCTCATTAAGCCTGTTTCTAAAACAGCTTTGTGCAAGGAGCTTACCATGAAGTACATCTTGTCTTTGTTTTCCCATCACCTACAACCATTACTTCAACGCAACGCCTAAAAAAAGCGGTTTCGTCGCACGGTCTCAGCTCTAGAGGCGCTGGCAATTACGAACGCGCGTAGAGCAAGAATTATCCCCGTAGACAAACTCACCCATTACTCCGTTAACAAGGACAATGCATAGCAGATACGCGCAGATATTCTCAATACCCTAGTAAGCTACTACAAAGTATCTCGCAAGCGTTTTTTCGATGCCATCTGCCAACAGGCCATCTCTCAATTCCTGCTCGATGCGGACTCGGGTCCGCTAAAGATCCTGAGTTCTGACCTGATTATGAGCCTTAATGCCAGCTAATTGGAAATGATTGCAGGCAAGAATCCGCAGTCAAAGATCAAGCGTTACGGTCTATAGCGTGAGTTAAGGGGTTTGGAGGAGGCCGTTAAGGTTCTGCGGAACTGATGTGATGGAATATCTTAGTTGTAATAATCGGTTGTTGGATACGACCGGGTAGTAGGGGATTGGTGATAATGCAGCTTTAGGGACACAGGGCACGCCAATCGCTTTTCTTAATCCTAAATAAGCAACAAGTATTGCTAAACACGCAAGAGATCACATTATCTGCACAGTCCAGTTTTCCTGGCTACCCGTAATTCCTTGTACAAAGGATTGACGAGCTTCCTGGCTTAAGAATGCATCCTCGATGCTTAATAAATAGTAAATCTTTATAATCACAATCTATCTGCTATGCCGAATCACCATATTAAAGACTTCCATATCCAAAAACTCTCCAGTAATAAGACACCGTAGGTATAGAGGCAGGAAAACTTCTTCCTGAGACATGAAACGCTTACAGCAGAAAACCGATGCTATTGATTGCGATTACGTCCGCCACCTGCCAAGCCGCCGGTCCAATCTCTATAACAAAGCGAGGAGTGCTGTTTCGTAGGCCGATCTCTTTGAATATCCAGCGTATTCCTAGAAGTATATGAACTGAGCCTGCATTACTGTGGGCGCTATACTTGGATACACCAAGAACCTATATGTTGTGCATCTTGCGCCCTGCGAGAAGTTTCGGCGGCGGCAGAATTGTGCTTAGGACTAATTCAGCTGGTAATGGTGGGGGTATCAATAGTATTGGTGAGGGGCGATAGAGAACAATTAAATAATGTGTGAGATGATGTTAAGCTTGATGGAGACGGCGTACGAGGAGGGTTTAAGGTGATTAATGTGCAAGCCATGGTAGTTTTATTGCTTCAATAAAGCGTACACCGAAGGATGTATGATTGCGTCGACTTCTCGATGTCCGTGGCTGCTTTTATACAGCTGCGAAGAGGCATCTAAAAGGGGCAGATTTGGCGCCCTCCCTGGCCAGCCCCACGGTTTCGCCATCGGTCTATAGAAATATTCGAAGCTATTAACCAATATTGAACTGTAAATTAGTATATCGAATCATACGGTTAACTAAATGGATAACTAATCCGGCTTGAAAATGGCAATATTGGAGTGTGATATCAGCAAATTTATTTCGCAAAGATAATTACACTTAACCAAATTATTTATAATAAGTTTGCTTTTATAATGGCAGGACCTGTTCCAGTTTTAGGTGCAATTGTACGTCTCCTGAATGAGTGGACGTGCCCATTCCCAGCCTAGATGGGTGTGCGAGTCCTATAAGCGCTTATCTTTTAAATAGGAGTTATTAATCTTTATAAGCTTGCTACTATATTAAATCTCTACCGCCTACAAGTCAATAACTTGTCACTTTGGACTAGGCCAGTTTATACACTTAAGAGATATTAATTTCTATGCCACATACTACATACCGGGAGAAGGCCGTCGCATACAGATCATCTGTCGAGTAAGTTAAGAGGTGTATGTATATATAATTGGATTAAATATATATGTGAGAGAGTCTTACTGATTAGTTGTCTATATTGGCCAGCCTTATATTTATTAATTCACTATGCGTCATACTAGGCTTCAGCGGTTCCTGAACACCGAGATGACGCCTGTAGAAAATCAAGGCGAACAATGTCATAATGGTCTTCGCTAAGGGGTATTCTAGTACGTTGATGTGAGCTGGCTCAGCTTTTCGGATCTTCTGAGAACCTTCGTAACCAATCGCTTGACCTCAGACTTTGAGATGACACCCTCTAGTCTCGCTGAGCCCCGTAGGCTCAAGCGACGGCGGCGTGAAAGTGTACACGTCAATGCCACTACCCTAAGATAGGCTGAGCAGGTGACCATACCTCTACCCCGCCATCTGCCCGTAAGCTGAGTTGAGGATCAATGCTAATAAACTCTAAAACCACATTGGCTGTCGGTACGTTAGCTCTCAATGGGTCTGCGGCCAGTGGATGACCTTGCTTCCACACTAATTCTTGGCGCATAAAACCTATGATTCATCGACTTATCGTCGATTATACCTTCTTAGACGAGTTTTGCGATCAGGTATAGCTGGAAGACTTGCCATTTTACTTTGGAGTTTCAAATCTCTGCAGTTGCTACTGCAGCACTGCTAGGTGGCGGTGAAGATATTCAGGTTAACTCATGCTACGCACCATTATACATAGTGCATAACATTCCATGCCTGTTGTCTATCCACTTGTCCAGAGATAGTGTGGAAGTCGAGGAGCCCTTGACATGAATACTAGTTTCAGTCTTTAGTATCGCCAATCTCATAATCCTTACCTCCAATGACCTCGAAGTTCCAGCTGATACCGCCATCTTTGTTAAGAGATCTTGGGATAGGAGCCTATGTGCATGAGGAAGGATCCGAAGAATCGCTGTTTCTACCAGGGGAGGAGGCTTCGACTTGCGAAACATTTTGATAGCGACCAGGGCCCCCGTAAGGACATTAATGCCCCGGTAGACCGTGCCAAATCCGCCACGACCGATCTCATTGTATAGATGGTACATATTGACGCTTGACAATGTGTGCTAGAGTCTGGGATTGAGTGTAAGTTAAGCTGGTAGATGGCAGGTACCGCCTGAGCAACCCGAGGGCCTAGCTGATGAAGATGGAACTTGTAGAGCGCCTGGTGATTCTTGACTCGGAAACTGAATTACGTGTAGGAGGATGGTGCTAGTCATAAAACTAGAGTATATGGCTTCTGTGCAATTCTGTCCATACATATGGCAAGGGTGCGAAGCCAACCCAACAGGCGTATAGCACACCTTAGCTACCCATACAGGATATCGCCTATCCTTCTTAGACAAGGAATTGGATCTGCATTGCATTTTCTTCTGGCTATATAGGGGTGGGAGAACCCAGAGGGCCATGCTTTCTTTTAAATGCAACGGAAACATGCAGATAAATCAAACTTAAGCGCAGCTAACGCTTGATTCTTCTATAAGCTAATAAAGAAGATCGGGCGCGAAATCAATTATGCAATAAAGTCTTTCACCATCGCAGGGATCGGCCCTAATATTACTAATCGAGACAGCATCCTCGACTAATGCATAGCTCCAGGAGGCTCTCTCTCTACGGCACTAGATCTCCACTCAGGATCACGGGCCGTGGCCTTCAGCTTGCCCGTTGAAAATGAAGGACACAACATTCTTCTTCCACCAGATTCCCAGGTGAAAATCAACCTCCTCGACCTTACTATGCTGGCCGCCGACATGGGAATGATGGAGATTCCACCAGGGCACGAGGACGCCGCCAGTTTCCTGCCACGCCAACTCGCCCCAGAAGACCGATTCAACCTCGTCTTCTGCGACGTCCAGGTGCTGCGCACACACATGCGCGCCGGCTAATAAGCACGCAGCTCGCGCTTGGCCTCGAGCACCTGATGCCCGGTGGCACAATGGTGGCGCTCTTCCGCCGCGTCGAGGCGTTGGACACTGTGCTGTGTCTGCGACGGTTCAGTCGGTTCGCGACGGTGCGGCTGTTCAAGCCGAGCGCGGGCCACAAGAAACGCTCGTCGATCTATCTAAGTGCTAGTGGTGTCCAGAGCGGCCATCCCAAGGCGGTGCTGGCTATGGAGAAGTGGAAGGGGATATGGAAAGCCACTACGTTTGCGGCTACGGACGAAGAATTTTGGGAGGCTCTTAAGTAGGGGAAGCCAAGTGTGGAGGAGGTGCTTGAAGACTTTCCCAATGGCAGAACAGGTGGCGGCTAACAAGTTTGGAATGCTTTATCGTTGGTATCAGCAGTTCAATATATCTAATATACTCAACCCCTTGGCTAACGCCGGCTTAATATGGGCGTCATATAGGTAGGTGAGACACCCATAGACGAAACCGTGGACCAGCTCGCTCGAGGCTATATCGCTGCACCCTGCCCTACCAGGATCACGACCATACCCAAAGAGTATTCATTCACCCCGCCACATAGTCTCTTTTCAGCTTACGCCACTGCCTCCAACCCTATCAAATTAACGACTATAGCTAAAAGAATTTCATCATATCTAGATATCTATCATCACTATAAGGAATACTAATAGGGAATATCCATCAACATGCGAAGACTGCCCACTACCCCCGGCCCTGCCAGATTAACGGGTATGTCCAAGCCCGAGAGATGGATATCTGCTATATGGCTCCCTGCCCATTGTGAATTCAGGTTACTTGCCTATATACTTAGCTTAAGGCGTCCCACTTAGGTTCTCATCTTATCGTCTGGTAATTGTGCTTACAGGTATAAGATCCTTGCTACTCACCTGAGAGGCGGCTATATCAATATGCCTCTTCTATTTTCTCGCCCTAGCTTGGCATACCATTCGCTCACCTTTGCACTCTACGTCCTTGCCTTAGTTGCGGGATATCTCGATTGCTAGTCTTGCAAGTCTATACGTAATATAGGTTTCGATACCAGTGCTATACTCTGCTATAAGGATTGGAGTATGTTTTTGACGGTGTTGGATAAATAATGTATTGTAATTCAGGCGCTGTGATGAAGTGGTGAGGGGTCGGCGGAGGCTAACCTGCACTCCTTGTGCTTGTCCTTCGCTGTGGGTGATTGCTAATAGGCTTGCGCCTCTTCGAGTTCAGACTTGCCACAATCCGGATTTCATTGGGCTTATGGAAATCAGCCAACCCTTTTTTTCTTTTTTTTTTCGTTTCATTAATCGCATAGAGGCCGTTAGGCTTATGGCAAGGCAGCTATCTAAAGCTACTAGTACTATAAACTACAGGTATTTCCGCCCCCGGGAAAGTCCACCTGTTGTCTTGCTTCCCACTGATTCTTCCACTCATTAAGCGTATTAGATTTAACGTTCCGCTCTATGAATGTAATCGATGCCTGTTGACTTGAAGGAGCCTTTTTAAGGGCCCTTTTAGCTAGCAAATCAGCAAACTCATTGCCAGAGATCCCACAATAGCTAGGACACCACTGAAGATGCACTATATACCCCTGGTTGCTTAGATTGCAGGCAACCGTCTTTGCTTTTGCTGCTACTGAGCTTGTCCCGTTCCGGAAGTTTCGTATAGCAGCTTGATTATCTGAAAAGATATAAATCTCTCCAATAGGAGGCTTTCTAGTAGCAACTGTAGTTAAAGCCTCGCTAATAGCAAAGACTTCAGCATCAATTACCTCTATTTCGCCTCCCAGATTCCAGGAATTAGCCGATATAATACGGGCTTTTTGAGCCTACACTACTGCAGCTGAATTTGACCGTTTCCCTGAAACCACGCCCTGGGAGCGATCTGTATAGTAAAGAGTAATAGATTTAAAATCTATACTATTATAAAGTCTAAGTGGGCTAGTTTAGCCTTCCTTTCGTCAACAGAGGCTATTGATATGCGGATCTGGATTAGAGGATCCCAAGGGCAATCTAAAACCTGTGGTTCTAAATTAAATTTAGGAATTAAAGTTGGAACTTCCTCTAATATCTCTTTTAGCGTTGTTTTGGTTGGGAACCTCGCTATCCAAGGCAAGTAAATCCGCAAATCTGATTCTCTAAAGGGCCCACTTGTAATTCCCATAGTTATTCCAAGCTCCTGTGTTATTGGGTGGCTTGGTGGAAATTTTAAGAACCTTAAACAGTATCGACCTCTAAAGTAAGAGAAGCGTAGTTCTGGTGGTAGAACGGCAGCTTCTAACTCTAAAGCTTTTGTAGGAGAGCCTCTAAAGGCACCTAAAATAGTCTTCAAAGCTATATTCTGGATTCGTTGATATTTTGCAGTAAGGCCCACATTGGAGCCTGTACCACGCCACAAAGTTGTCCTCTTGTTTTGTGTTTAGGAGATACCGATCAAAGGAGACCTCGTGGTGCACACATTGCTTGTGTTTCCCTTTTGTAGAGCTGAGGCATCCGCCCCAAAGCTTCGGCTATGAGACTTAAATGTGTGCTTCAACCTTTATTCTCGAGAAGACCGCAAGGTCATGCGGGACAGGACACATCAAACCCTCCTCAACTCAACATCAAAAGGCGGATACCTCAACGCCACACTCCCATCCGCACCCTCAACCAACACAATCTTACTAAGCGGCCACCCATTCTGATCCGTATACCCATCAAAATCAAACCAATCACACGTCGCCAGCTCAGGAATCATCCGCCACACCCGCGCGCCCTCGCCAAACTGGGCCGCCTCGCCAGCCCCCTCCGCCGGATTCAAGCTCGATCCCGCCGGCCGCGAGAAGAACCGCGGACCAATCTCCGTGGTCGTCCATCCCAGCCGGTCCTGCGCCTCCAGCGTCGACGTGCCGTTGATGACAATTTGGCGCGCGAAGAGCACGCCATTGTCGACCTCGAGGCGGGCGTACGAGGTCAGGTTGGAGCCCGAGGCTGTGGAGGTGTTGGCGGGCGGCGCGACTTGCTCCGCGATGAGGCCCGTGTCGGTGCCGTCGGAGTATGTGCCGGCGAAGCGGGCTTCGAGTTGGTCGGCCAAGGCAGCAGCGAAGGCTGGCAGGATGATTTCGTGGATGTCGTCGCGTACGGCCCCGGGTGAGATTGTGGTCAGGTTTGTGCCTGCTGTTTCGGCTTCGGCGGATAGGATCACTAGTCCGTAACCGAGGTTGGGAACGACGTCGATCCAGGTGTGATATTTGCCGCCCTGAATGCAGTTTCTGAAGTCAGTAGTGCTCGTGGTCCCCATGGTGAAAGTTCGAAAAGCCGCCTCTCATTGGCATCGCCCTTCACAGTCTGGACCACGAAACTACAAATACGTTGCTAAGAACAACAAGAAGGGAATACTAACATCACCTGATTTCCCATAAACATTATACGTCTTAGTCTGATTCGACACGTCCGAGCTCAAGCCCTCGACAGTCCTAACAAAGACAGTCTCCCAGCCAAACCCGACCTGCTGCACGCCATCAGGTAGTAACAGGCGAGGCTGGAGGGACTGCCGCTGCTGGAGGGGCGTGATAAGTGGAGGGTTTGGTGCGAGCCACACGGTCTGCAAATACTTGGCGAGGTCGTTGGCTGAGCTCCACATACCACCTGCAGGATCATAGCCATCGAGAAGCAGGTCTGCCCAAGTATCGCCTTCTGGGACTTGGATGCTGGGGAGGATGTCATGGGGGATTGTGCCGAGGAAGGAGTGCGTCATGTTGAGCTGGGTGAATATGTCCTCGTTCATGAGCTGGCTCCAGGTTTTGTTGGTGCCCAGTAGATTGTTGCGGTAGGTAGCCGCGGCATCTAAATTCGTGTGCCAGTCAGTCATGCATGTCCAGACGATGGAGAGTGAACAATCAGTGCATGGCACTCACATCCAAGAATAGCAAAGCCTGC
The DNA here is from genome assembly GCA_022609195.1 of Plenodomus libanotidis. NCBI lineage: Eukaryota > Fungi > Ascomycota > Dothideomycetes > Pleosporales > Leptosphaeriaceae > Plenodomus > Plenodomus libanotidis. The sequence continues at coordinate 273,753 of JAGKQA010000036.1, forward strand.
GTTCGAGTCTGCGCATAAAGTTTAGCACCAAGGTCTCGCGACTGTGTCCACCGGGACCGCTGGTACACGGACTCACAAGCAGCTCTCTGTCCGGGAGCAAACATCAAGTTCTTGGTACGCAGATAGTCCAGAATATCCTCCGGACCAACCGCAGCCCACTCACTCCCAATGCTCTGGGCATTGGCTTTCGCCAGACCAGACACCATATCGAAGTCCGTACGATACCCTTCCCTCGTGAGCCCAGAGCTATGGGTGCCCAGCATAGCCAAAGTAATCTCACTGCCGCCGCTCTCCCAGTCAACCTTAGGCATTCCAAAGTCAGGAAGAATTAGTCTGAGTGGCGTGTCCATCGTCAAGGGCATGCCGGGCGCGTTCGCCACCCTGCTCTCATTCTCGACAACGAGCGCCGAGAACGCGGCGAGGTTCTTGCTGATGGAGAGCATGCGGAAGATGGAGTCGCTGGTGACGGGCTCACTGCTCGTCTCGTTCATCCTGAGGTTGCCATTATTGTAAGTGAATATTGGTTTTGGACTGGACGCGTGAACCTGTTGTGCGCATCAGCAAAGCTCGTCTGCAACTGTTCTTTCCAGCCGACTCACAATGGCGAAACTGAGGGTATCACCCGTTGTCGCAAACAGACCTGACAGGTTCCGCTGGACCTCCTCGAAGGCTGCAGTCACGGCCGGATGTTGCAGAACAGCCACATCACTCAGCAACGCCTTTGGGAGATCGGGGATACACACGGAGGAGGCGGTTGAAATCCACAACCCGGCGAATGCTAGGGCTTTCAGCGAGGACATGGTGCCAAAGGAAAGCAAGGAATGACAGCAGAACTTGGTGACTGCATCCCTTACACCCTTTCGCAGATGGGTGCGACCAGTAATATATCAAACGTTGATGATGACCAGCTCGAAGCCCGCCGGTGCATCTTTGCCGTGGCGCATCTGGCGGCGTTGCTTTTCCGATATTGAAGTTACCCAAAGAGGCGCCAAGTACTCCATAACCTAAAATCACATCATGGAGTACAAAGTTCAGCGTCGGTGGAATTTTGTCCCTTACGTCATCCAGGTGCTCTCGAAAGTCTATTCAGATAGGATTGCAAAAGTGGAGGCCGTAGGTGCAACCCAAGCAACAATTTCCAAGCGTTTCTTCAAGCCTCTTGAAAGCTGTTCCAGTTGACAAATGAGGTATGCAAGAGATGTCCTGGGCACTGAGCCTGGTGCGGTCCTGTAGGTGGGGTTGTGGTTGAGAAATACTACCCTAAAGATTTTATCTTTGGCCGGAAATCATCATACGCCGGCTCGTAATTTCGTCCGAATGAACCGCAAACTTTCTGGCCCACGGAGACAGCATCCGCAAAGACACCCACAGCCAGAGAATAGCCTTGTCCGCGGCGGAGCGAGACACATCTACACAGAGTCAGCCAGCTGTGTGACTTGCTGCTCGTGGTCCGTTTGTCAACTTGGGCGCCGGACGAGGCAGTGCCCGTTGGTTTCGACACATGTGTCACAGTTCGCAGTGGCGACATTGGCCTGCTTGTCGGGCTTGAGGCTAGCCCAAGGGTGCACTTTATTCTGACTGAATTATTGACATGCTGATCACCGCGGGAGTAGAAAGGTCAAGTCCTTTGTGTATTCCCGAGACGCGTCGCAAACCTCTCCAAACGCCAAAGCCATGTGAGGCGGCACTGCACGTCCGTGGTATTTCCTCATCTGGAATGAAACTTGTTCCCTGTCTTCACGGTGCTGTGATCGACGATCTAGCGTGAAGTGACAGCAGCCGTGTGTGCGAGGTGAACGTTGACTTAAGCCTTGACAGCCTCGGCAGTCTCGGCAGGCTTCGCGTCGGATGCAGCAGGCTTCGCGTCGGAGGCAGTGGCCTCTTCCTCGTCGTCCTCGCCCTCGAGCGCGGGCATGTCATCGTCATCCTCGTCCTCGTCCTCCTCATCGCCGCCCAGGCCTTCCATGCCAGGCATGCCGCCCATACCACCCATGCCGCCACCGAGCTTGGAGAAGTCGATGCCGCCGAAGTCGCCGCCAGCACCACCCATGCCGCCCATGCCTGTGAACAGAGTTTGTTAGCACGTACTTCGGACACAGGAAGGCTCGTGTGGTCGGCCTGCCGCAGAGCTCTGCAACAAGTGGGGCACTCGTATTCGAACTCTGGACTGTGATTGTGACTTACCACCCATGCCGCCGCCCATGCCAGGCATGCCACCTGTAGAAACGCAATAATTAGCTGACTGGCTTTCTTCAAAAGTACAAGGAGTGCCCGTTTGGTATTTCAGACGAGAACCGCGATTCTTGAGCAGGAAACGTAATTCCTGGGGGAGCAATGACTTACCCATACCGCCGAACTGCGACATGTCCTCCTCGGCAGCCTCGTTCTGCTCATCCTCATCAACCCACTTATCAAAATCGGTCCGCAGGTAGTGGACCTTGGCCTTGTCCTTGAGCAGACGGGGCCAGAACTCCTCGTTCAGCTCCTTCTTCTGCAGCTTGAGCTCAACGTTCTTGCCGGTGTGGTGGACCTGCGAGGCCTTGTCGTCGATCTCGGCGAACAGCTCGAGCTCGAGGTGGTAGGTCTTCTTGAGGGTGTCGGAGTGGCCGGTGAAGGTCAGGCCGGTGGGCTTGAGCTCCAGCTTGAGGTTTGCGGCGGGGACATCGGGGACCGAGATGGTCACGTAGACGAAGTTCTTCTCGGCGTCGGTGCTGGACGAGCGTTGCGCCCAGAGGACTGTGAGCGCACTGTCAGTCGACGTACTTGGGTTTTGCGGCGCGCGATGCGCGGCGGGCTGATTCGCGCAAGGCTGGCGGAGGCAGCGATCCACGAACTCGCCCCACCTGGAGCTGCGTTTGAAGCTGGTGTTCACGTACCTTCGGGAGTTGCGGTGGTAGCAGCCATTTTGTGTAGGTGTCGGATTAGGAGACGGAACAAAGGTGTTGAATCGCGATCAGTTGTGATGCAGGTGAACTTGGAAGGTTATGTAGTAAGTAGTTGGTAGAAGCAGTTGAGACCCGAAGTTTTGAAAGTGGAGCAAGCACGATGCCTGGTAACGCCGGGTGATGACAGGGGACGTCCAGTCAACAGAAGGACCAGTTTAATTCCGTAAAAGAGGCAACTTTGTTGTAGAGGGTATCAATGATGTTCTGGAGAGGATTGAGGCAGAACTAAGTGAAAAGAGAATGGATGTCGACGGTTTTGAATCAGTGTTTGCAGCTGAGGCTGGGACAACCAAAGTCATGGAGCTTGGTGGAAGGTTCCAAGACATCCGTCATATCCCTGTCTTTGACTTCATCACAGAGATGCATCATGAGGCTGTGAAATCCGACTTCAATGGTGCATTACACACATTGATCCCCTGCTGTCAGGGGACATTACACGGCTATAAAACCTGGATAGCGCCTCTGGAATCACCACCTCTTTCGAGGTAATCAACCACATTTGGGTTGACCAGTGTTGGGGATAACAAGTCTTGGAATAATCACCACTAGGCACAATGCTGAATGTCTAGTTGGTCTATTCCACCTGTGGCCGGTTTTTAAACTGTCCTGGCTGTATGCGGAGCACAAGATGAAGGCTGTGGGGGGATGCTAGGGCTTTCATATCGGCGTGGTCCTGGATAAGAAGCGGAAAGTCGCAGTGTTATACCAGTGTGTTGCAGTGGACAGTGCATGTACCTACAGTACTTCCCCCTCATCCTCTATGCCTCTCAGGTGCTTCCAGCGTTCACTGTACTGTCGAGGCATTGGAGGCATGGTGCGCCACAGACTCAAGTGCTACCATACCTACTATGGTAGGCATGGATGGATTCCTTGGGGGCCTCTTGCATTTATTGGCTGTGGTACGGGGTCCATCACAGTGCTGGAGAGACCCTGACATGCGCCCACGCGCCGAACCCTCGTTTCCAAAGTTGGTAGTATCGTCCGCTGCAACCACCAGCCTCGCTGCAGGGAGTTTCCAGTTTTCCTGAGCTGCCTGGCAGCTCGGGCAGGATCTATGATTGCCATCTCGTGAAGAGATGTTGTGGTCCTATGGACTGATTGGAAGAACGAAGTTAAGCGCAACTGACACGCAGGGCAGATTCAGGTAGCGGGCGCTAATCGCCAGCGGGACTCGTGCGTGCTTGGCTCCGCAAGAGCCTCCCCCGGATTTGACCCACCCGTGGACCTCTACGTCAGCCTCCAGCGGGCTGGATCCCAACCCAGTCGCCGACCCTCTCGCATGCCTATCACGAGCCACGACCACCCCTTTCCATACATCGAGTCGCAACCTTCCACGCCGAGGGCATCTCTGGACAGAAGTCTAGAGTGACCGCCCATCATGGAGACCTTAAAAGCCCTCTTCGTCAAGCCAGACCCAGCAGCCCAAGTACGTCGCTTCCAACACACCCACATACCCAACACCCCGTGTATCCATCGCTAACACTGCACGCCCCGTCCGCTCCAGGCCCGAAAATGCAACTCGATCCTCCGAGCCAACATGCGCAAACTCGACCGCGACATCGCCTCCGTTAAGCAAGTCGAAGTTAAAACCAAGAACCTCATCCTCGCCGCCGACCGCCGCGCCTCCAAAGACGCCAGCCGCACCAACAAGCAAGCCCAGAAGGAAGCGCGTGACTTCGCGCGCGAGCTGATCCGCGCGCGCAAGACCAGCGCGCGCCTCGTCACCTCCAAGGCCCAGCTCGCCAGCGTGCAGATGCAGGTCCAGGAGGCGTTCGCCGTGCGCAAGATCGAGGGCTCGATCCGCGCCAGTGTCGGCATCATGAAGGACGTCAACTCGCTTGTGCGCCTGCCTGAGCTGGCGGGGACGATGCGCGAGTTGAGTGTTGAGTTGATGAAGGCCGGTGTGATTGAGGAGATGGTTGATGATGTGCTGCCTGAGGACGAGGGCTTGCTGGGCGAGGATGAGGAGGCTGAAACTGAGGTCGATAAGGTGTTGGGCGAAATCTTGAAGGGTAAGATGGAGAAGACCGGCACGCTACCTGCCGCGCCACCGCAGAAGATCGAGGAGCCCGAGCCTGTGGCCGAGGAAGAGGACGAAGAGGATATGGAGGCCACGATGGACCAAATGAGGAATCGGCTGGAGGCTCTCAGAAGCTAGACCTGCTTTGGGGCTGAAAGTCCAGGGTGGCGGGTCCATTCACATTACGGAGTTGGGAGTTTCGGCCATTGCATTCGGTTCCAGGTCTAGTCACTTATGCACATTCGCGCCACGGATTGGACAACACGATGCCCAGCGCACGGAGCGAAAGCCCATCCGCGTGGCTTGCGGAAGATTGCTACGATAGAAAGCAGTACAACTGCAAATAAGATGTTAACCCTCCAAAGCAAGGGCCAGTCCGCCTTGTGATCTCGACATCATCGTCTGGTATTGGGTCAAGTGACTATGTATTGGTGCATGGGATGTGGGAAGATGTCGACTTGACGCTCAGTCAGGTCAAACATCTACGCTGCCATATTGCTCTTGCCCATCACCACCTTTGGCAGGTCTGGACGAAGTGATATACAATCTAACCAGAATCAGTAGTGTACGACGGTGGACCCGGACACTTCCGAAATACCTCCTAGAATACGAGGAGCATGTTGAAGGGGCAGTTGGTACTGGGCCAGTGTCATGTTAGCAAGCCTTCGGCTTCGCTTTGGCCGACTGCTAATTCTATCTGGATGCTGTGTCTGCCTCGGCTCGTCAACAAAGTGGCGACTCAAGATACGACAAGGCTCTCTCATATTCTCTCCAACCATCTGCGAGCATCTAAATCGTCGATTCGCTACATCCGTGCTTGATGGCTGCAGCCTCTCATGTGTACCTGCTTGCGGGTTCCCTGGAGTGGACCGCATCCAAAGCTCTAAAGTTCGAGTCTTTAGCTGGCAGCTCTCAGCCGGTGCACGCTTGTCCATTCCACAACCCAGGCGACGTCTTCCGGTCAAACTTCTAGAGATTGGCACGAAGAAGATCTTGCGCTGACACTTTTTGTCTGCAGTCGACATCGACCATGCCTATCATCCGACTTTGTCTATCGTAAAAAGCCATAGATAGCAAGGGGCTAATCCCACAAAGTCATCTCAAGTGCCCTCGTCCGGGCGAGGATGAAGAGCAGGTGACCGGTGACCACCGCACAAGCAAGCCCCTGGCAGTAACTTGTCTCAACTACCCCAATGAAACTTGGAATCTGACTGCGCACTTACGTTGGGACATCAACGAGTGGCACTGAATTAGTCAAGGAAAGAAATTGACGAGTACGAAGACTTGACCGGAGGGGCACGAAGGCCTGGAGCAACAAGGACCTGCGCAATAATCTGTGAGGCCCGCAAAGTCTGCCTATCTAGCGTTCCACAGAGCTTCAGGTTTTGAATCATGGGGGAACTAAGCGAAATATCTCTTGCTGACAGTCTTCTTGGACCTGCTTTCATTGGACGTTGAAAAGAATGAATTTCGGTGACCAGTTCATCACTTGAACCGAGCTTTTATCAAATAAGCGTGTAGGTTTTGAATAATGATTCAAAACACATACGTGCCTTCCTTCCATAACTTTCCTCGACAGTGTAATATGCACACCATGCCCCTTCTCCTCCTATCGTCCAAACATTTCGGGATAATTGGCACCCGTGTCCGGGAAGCAGGCCATGTTTAACCGTGCGTCTGACCTTTGCGCACGACGGTCCAGACTTCTCGCCCCAGACAACCGGTAGCCTACTTGAAGGTGACGGTGGGCGGCCAAACATTGTTCTCCCGAGAGATCGTCAGGACGCCCGATCCATAATCATAGTCGGCTTCGGTATAAAACTTGATGAGGACGTTGATATTCTTGTCCTGGAACCACTTCTCCAGGGCCTCTTTTTCTTCCGAGTCCATATGGTCGCTCGCGAGTAGGACACCTCGCGGGCTCGTCCATGTGCGAGAATTCCACGCAGTCGTCAGCTTTCCGGTGTATTCTGTAATGACGTCCATACTGCTGACAAGCTGCCCATTCACCAGCCGCGCAGGAGGAATGTGTGCCAGGAAGAAGTTGGTCTGGTCCCAAATCCCCAAGCCCGTGCAGCGCGAGAGCCCTTGCGTTAAGTTGAATAACCCACTTTCCGCCACCCTTAATAGACCACACCGCCCTTTCAACCACTTAGAGATAGAAGTAAACAACTCGCTCAATTTTAATTCAATCAATTTCCAAATTCTAACAAACTTCAATTATGCTTTAATGAAGCCATATACAGAAAATCAGATTGTTTCGGCACTTGTGGCCGTTCAAAATGGCACTTCAGTTCAACAGGCCTCGAAAGAATGGGGTATTCCAAGGTCTACACTTCGAGACCGTATTGCAGGACGACAACCGCACCAAATTGCTCACCAATTAAAACAAAGACTCTCTATCTACTAAAAGGACGAACTGGCTAGTTGGGTTCTTTCTTAAGCCAATTTAGGCCTCCTACCGACTTATAAAGAGTTACGGACTTTTACAGAAAGAATCCTTCAAGTTAAAGGGGACTCAATACAACTCAGGAAATACTGGGTGGCTTCTTTTCTCAAGCGGAACCCAAGGCTAAAGACTCAAAGAAGCCTTCGAATGGACTCAAAAAGAACCAATGGGGCTACAACTCCGGTAATCAAGTCTTGGTTCCAGTTACTAGCTCTCCCAGAGATTCAACAGATCAAGCCAGCTAATAGATGGAATATGGATGAAGCGGGTATAATTGAAGGCCAAGGAAGCAATGGCTTAGTCCTTGGAAGTGCCGAAAGTTCTCTAGTTCAAAGAAAAGACTCTGGTTCTCGACTTTGGACTTCATTTATTGAGTATATTTCGGCCAGTGGCAACTCTCTTCCTCCACTCGTCATTTTCAAAGGCAAATCGGTTCAACAACAATGGTTTCCTCTTCAACTGGATCCATATAAAGATTGGCTATTTACAGCTACCGAAAATGCCTAGACTAGCAACTCAACAGCACTTAAATAGCTTCAAAAGATCGTCATCCCAAAGACCCAACCAACAGACTCAAAAGAAAAGCGACTACTTATTATGGACGGCCACGGAAACCATATAACTACGGAATTTATGTGGGAGTGCTTTCAAAACAACATTCTTCTGCTTTATTTGCCCCCTTATACTTCTCACGTCCTTTAACCTCTTAATCTTGGAGTCTTTTCCTCCCTCAAGCGTTCTTACCGCAAAAGACTTAATCAACTATACTAATAGGAAGAATTAATAACTGCTGGAAAGAGGGATTTCCTCGAGAATTACCGTCTTGCTCGATTGGATAGTCTTTCTATACAGAATATTAAGTCTGGGTGGAAAGCTACTGGTCTTTGGCCCGTAGCAGCTAGCAAGCCACTCTTAAGTCCTCTATTACTTAAAAACACTCAAAAAAGGACTCAAGAAAGGACTAAAAAGCTTCTAGGGGTATTGAAGAGGGCTGAATTTACGCCAATCAAGCTTTCGGATATGCCAGCAACTATTTAGTCAACTCCAGGGAAGTCTCAAGACTTGAGGGCTCAGTTCAGCGAATTCAACAAGGCCAGTTCAGCTAATCAAACTTCACGGAATCTTTTCAGAAAGCTTACAAAAGGCTTTGATGAGAAAGACTTTCAATTGGCACAGGCCCTGAAGAGGATTGAAGTGCTAGAAGCCAAAGTGGCAAATAGCCAGCCACGTAAAA